>CAEFZY010036412.1:0-63247 GCA_903066815.1 Brachyrhaphis roseni
ACAGGCACCACTGTGGTCTTCACCTTCCAGGCCCTCTCCAGTTCCTCCCTTAGGCCCTGGTATTTCTCTAGTTTCTCATGTTCCTTTTTCCTGATGTTGCAGTCACTTGGTATTGCTACATCCACCACAACGGCTTTCTTCTGTTGTTTATCCACCACGACAATGTCTGGTTGGTTCGCCCTTTATATATATATATATATATATATATATATATATATATATAATCTCATTAAATGTATGGATTCACAATTGCGAATGTCAGGTGCTAATATTTGAGAATTTTGATGATGGTGGCTTGCATATTGCAAAAAAAGACAACAAATATCTTCAGTTTTATGGGCAGTATCTCATAAGACGGATAAAAATAGATTTATTATAAAAAATAGCTGTCATTGCCATGTTACCACACACAATTATGAGAAATAATGTTGAGTGTTGATAGTTGTCCCGCTAAAAGTCATTGATATCCTCCATACGGAGAGTACGCCACAAAAACGTTATTGCTAAAGAAACAGACTGCTCACAACCTGCTGTATCCAAGCAGTAAATGGTGCATGAGCAACAGGGGTAGCAACAGCCTGGAGAGGATTACAAAGCAAGGCATGATCAAGAGGTTGGGTCAGATTGACAAAGTAGGAACTACTCAGTCTGTGCTTCAGCAGCTATTACACATGTCCAGAACAAGAGCCACCACTGTCGTAAATCTTAAGCCACTCCTAAACAATTTTGGAAGTGGCTGACTTGGACAAAAAAGGAAGAGGAAAAAAGAGTGGAATGTTGCTCTGTGGTCAAAAGTAATCTTTTCAGTTGAAAGTAAATGCTGCATTTCATTTGGAAATTATCTCAAGAGGTTGGGAGGGACAGTTCCCGAGCTGCTGTACATTCAGTGTGGGCTCCCTAAAAACACCTGAGCAGAGTCACAGACTGATCTCTGACACAGCTATGCCACTCTGCAATGAAGTAATAATTAATTCAGATGAATCCCTACAGTAGATAGAGATACTTCTCAACAAGTTATCATTTCAAAATTAAAATCAGTTTTATTGGTTTTATTTAATATAAAAAAAAAAATTCAGGGCTTTCATTCAGTCTTACTCATAATCATTAAAACATGTAATACATTCTTGTCCTGTGTCAAATCTACCTAATATATGAGTTTTGCTTTTTTAATTAAATTACTGAAATAAATTAACTTTTCAATGTTTCAGTACTTATTGGATAACAGAGTGTATTAATTTTCATTCTTTTAGAGTATCTTTGTAAAACACTTATTTGAACAAAATTTGAAGTATCTTGCAAATTTGGAAATTACTGAGAAAGTCTAATAAGCACACACTTTAAAAGGTAAAGATCCACTTTAAGGAGGCATTTTGCTAGGAAGAGCACTAAAGTCTATTTAACACCCTGATGCATAGTATGGCCCATCTGTCTGTCTGCTCCTTGTAGATTGCTTCCACTCACGCTTAGGGGAAGTAAATGGTGATTAAGTGACCTTGGCACAATCCCTGAGGTCTTACAATGAGACATTCCTCTTCCCCCTGGGGTTGAAGAGATGTTTTGGGAATTTGTTTTCTTCGCCAGGTCTTCAAAATATGCAATCAAAAATAAAAAAATATATATTGACAGCTTGACTATTGGCTCCCTACCTGCAAGCTGTATTAACTTAAGTCTTTCACCACTCAGAGTGGTAATATGATCTTACATAAATGTAAAATGAGTCAGACAAATATAGTCTGGCAGCGGCAAACAAAAGATATAAACTGTACTTAGATGAAGAAGCCCTCACAGATAAGTATACTTAAGCAAATTTGCTGGGTGTGGTAAGCACATGAGTGCATGCTGAGAGTGGACACATTAATGTTGTGTTTGTGTGGCTCCAGTGAGACCAGAGTAGTTTCACGTTGTACTTTACATGTACCTTCTATCTACTTATATGCAAAGTTAAACATCCAAAAATAACTCACAGAAGGGAATTAAAGAGTGGTTACTAACACTCTGCAAACCCTCCCGCTGCCTCCTTTGCAATTACTTAATCCCTGTGAGAACATTGAGAATACATTGTCAGAGTGTTTTGTGCAGGTTAGATGTTGATGCAGTCTATTAAATGTAGAGGCTAAAATCTCTTACCCAAACCTGCTGGCCCTTAGCTGCTGTTCACTTGTCTTTCTGCTTCTTAAAAAGTGTTCTGGTTGTTCTGTTGCAGTGCTTTGTGTTCCCAGATCCATTAACTAGCTTCGGTCTTTCTTATCAGGGATGTGCCATTTAGTGTGCACTTCGATAACTTTGGAATTCAGCTCCATTAGAGAAATGCAAGCTATCAGAGAATTCTTTTTTTCCCTTCTTTCTTTCTTAGTTACATATTTTTTTCTAATAACAATTTCAGTCTTCTTTTAACTAAAGTACTCATCATCTCTATAGCAACTGCAGCATTTTATTGTCTCTTTTTTTTTTTCCAACAGAAAATCCGAGCATGATGAAAAACACGCAGAATCCGAACAGTAAGTATTTCAGCTCTTAGAATAACAAACTTGAGTATGTGGTATTAATGTATGGAGTACAGGATAGCATAAGTACAATGTATGAAATGATTTGCCATGTGTAAAGTCTTTGTGAGCAGTTCAGATAGAATTAAGCTATGACGGTTTTCACAAGTGGCTAAAATACCACTTCAGTGACTAGCCATGCACATCACTGTTGAAAAAGTGCAAGATTATTGGTGTTTCATTTGTGCAGCAGGGGGCTCGTTTCTGGCTTCTGAGATTATCATATGTAAAGTGAAGGATTCTGAGGAGAAGCCACAGCGATGTGACAACAGCCTCTCCATCCCTCTAATTTGGCTGTCTTTCCCTCTCCGCCTCACACTGCAATCTTTCTGTCTTTCCTTTTCCACTCTAAAATCTGCTCACTTTTGTTCTCCCAGTTTCATTCTGCAATATATTTTGCTGCTTTAACCATTTTTTTTTATTCATTCCCCATTGTCAACATCTCACTTTTTTTTTTCTTATTCTTTAGTCCCTTCCATCAGTGTTTTTTCTGCTTCTCCTCTTAGCTCAGAGTCTCTGATTTGATGCAGATTTTCACTCACTCAGACCTTAAGAGCAGTGTAGATCATGCTTCAGTGTGGAAAAACATTCAGCTTTGGCAAAGTAACCAGAGTTTTGAGCCTTAACAGATGGGCCTCTGAAGCATGAAGTGGTTCACAACTCACCAAGACGGAAATTAGAGTGCGACCCTATAGAGATAGCAATCAGAGCTGTGATACAGTAGTAAGAAAAACTGAGTGAACTTTAACAAAAGACTCTTTAATGGCTCATCTAGATTAGTAAAGCTCATTTCCACCCACATCTCAGCTACACTGTAAAGCTCACTCAAGGCTAGATTTTTGTCTTCAGTCAGAAAGCATGTAATCTACATTCATTTATTTGTGAAATAACTGCAGTCGACACTTGTTAGGCAGCAATAGATTCTGGGCTCCCTCAGCTGCTATGAAAGCAGAATATTCAGGTAGACATGCAGATTTTCAAAATGTGTTGCAAGGCCTAATTAGAGACTGAAATGAGTTTGAATGTTTTTTTGCATCATGTCATTTCAGTGTTTCATCATGAAACACTGAAACGAATCACAATGGGTCTATTTTACAAGTCAGCTCTGTGGCTAGCAGGTCACACTCAGTTTCACTGCAAGGAGCTGGCTCACACAATGGTAATCTTGCCCAAAAAGACAATCTAGCCAAATTTTATCAGACTATTAAGCATGCTATGGGTTGTGAGCCACTGCAGCCTTTATGAATATCTAAATTTTAATTCCTTTTTGAGGGGAACAGCTATTTGCCTGTAGTGTCGATAACAAGAAAATTTGGCAAGTTTAAGTGAAGCAACCGTATCAATGTAATATTGTTTTTTTTTTAAATACTGTTAGATTGATTTACACCACTCTAACCTTGGATTTATGGAAATATGGTAAAATATGCAAAATTTTCATTCGGATGTAATTACACACTTCTCTTATCACATCTCAGTCTAGGACAAGAAGGACTTTATCAATATACTGCAAACACGTTAGCAAGCATATTTATAATTTTCAACCTAATTAAACAGCTATTATAAAACTTTGTAAAATCATGAGCAAATAGAAAACAAGGATGTGATTTTTGTTTTATAATTGAATTGTTGAACTTCGGTTTTGCTACTTGATGTACAGTGGCATACAACCACCTTATCTTCTGCTCATGAATCAATTCTTCATGATAATTATGAGAAACCTATTAATACAAAGAAGGTCATGGACATGCATTTATGAATCCACATGAAAATACAGTTGCTAATTAATGTTAAATATGTTTTTTTTGTTAAACAGAATGTGTTAAGTAGAATTCCTGACTTCTGGCAATTTACAAGCAACAAAGCATTAATAAAATATTTAGCAATTTTTGTTTTGTTTTATTTCTCTTGTTTTTTTATGTAATGAGCTGCTAATGGACTGAAAAATTAAATTTATGCCATAATTATTTCAGTTTAAGCTCCGGTGCATGTATGTAATGCCCAACTTTGTCCCAGTCTGCAGCAGGAAAAGCATTCAGGACTGTCTTTGGGCTGATCTGCAGTAGTCAAGAAACTGTTTATTAAAATAAGGGCTTTTTACTCAACCTCATTCTTCAATTTCAGAAACATCACCTTGTTTATTTTTTGAGCTTCCCACACCAACTCTGTTGCTCCAAGTTAATCTTCGTTTTGCTTGTTCTCTGCAAGCCATATCTGTGGCATGCAAATTTGAGAATGCAAATGCCATGGAAACCACAGGAACAGGTGTGTCAGAGCAAGGACAGAATTAGGTCAGAATGGGCATACACAAGTGTCTTGCATGCAAGTCAAATTGATGTACAACATAAAGCCAAGAGGTTACAGTACACAAGCCTGATAATTAAGGCTGAATATCCAAATCCTTGTCAGGTTGATGGGAAGAAGAACCAACAATGAGTTGGTGAAGGTTACATAAAGCATTTACCACCTATTTGTATTGTGGGACGCGTTTCTTAATCTTTGTCAGTATTTCTCCCTGTGAGGCAGCTTATCACACTGCGTTATTTAGCAATGAACTGCACTTATCAGATGAGGGAAACTGAAGACCTTTTCTCTGTCAAATATTACTGTATCAGCTCTGTCTAGCTGGAGTGCCAAATGTGTAAGGTTGTCAGGCCCCAGACAGATGTGTAAATGTAAAAAACCAAATTTTTTAACAAACTCTCAGGAGAGAAACTTTGCTTTTACTCAGTCAAAAAAGGAAGCCACAGTGCAAGCAGGAGGTTGTCATCATGTGATCTGCATTTAGAGCAGTGGTATGCAAAATTCAAATCCATATCCCGTTTTGGAACACTTTAGGAATAGGAAACAGAGTGCTGGAGATACAAGTGTACAGGTCCTTGCCACTGTTAGAAATAATAAGCTTCCTCTGGATTGTTTTTATTTAGCATAGAGAAAGGAAAATATTGCTTTTAGCATTTTAGGTTATGCACATAAAGCAATTGCTCAACATCTTCCTGCAGACATCCGTCCCACTGGTCTGAGAAAAATCAATTTGGCAGAAATGCTGAAAGATCTGAGCCAAACATATGAGGAAAAACAAATGGCTGGGTAACTTCCCCCCATGACTGTAGTCTGGAAGGGCACCTCAGATGATGATCCCATGCTTGAATGAGCCCATTACCTAATGAGAGAGTGTACTCGTTACAGCGATCCAGTTGTTGTTGAATGTTTCATGACTTGAATAAAAAAAAAGAGTGCACTCTGATGCTGGAACTTTGATTATTTTCTTTTGCTTCAATCATAATTACAAAGACATTCCAACTTTTTATGTCTAAACTTAAAAGAAAAAATATTTTAACACATTGCACAGACATACTAATCCGAATTCACTAACAGGTCTAACAGGCATCAGATAATATGAAGTGCAGCCACACCCTTAAGTCACCTGCTCCTCAGTGTGCATGTGAATGTTCTTTAGCCATAGACTTTCACGATCTGAATAAACAGTTTATGCCAATAAAGACACACCCACAGTCAACAACAATCTTTCTCCTGCAGTGACTTTAATTTCAAAGCAGGATATCCTTTAGGGAGAAGAAAGGTCTTTACCAATCATACAGATATAAATCAACAAAACAAAATAAAATCTGGGTAAAAAATATCATCCATTCCACATAGCAAGATATGACGTGCAGTAAATTGCAAAAACATTTAGTTTGATGCTGCTACAACTATTATATGAAGCAATATTGACACTTCAGAAGACATTTTCTACATAATAGTTCTTTCTTCTCAGAAGTGGTTATATTGCTGTCTCTTACAGAGAATGAAAATCATAAATTTTGTAAATGGATGCAATCAAAATTATTCATCAGTTTTATTCTCCAGATGTACTCCTAGCAAGGTACATAAAATAAAAATTAATCATAGCAGTTTGTTAACTGGTGTCTCTGTTTTATGGAGCAGAATTGTGTAGAAAGACAGTCCTTATATATACACAACAAGTAAAATAGTTCTTCTAATTTCTCTGTATTATGGATATCATTATATTATATACTGTCATTCTATGCAATTTGATTTTGGGCTACAGTAAAGAATAAGTAATCCACACTAATGCAATTTGACCTCATTTAGAATTTATTGGGTAATTTTCATGCTAGAATATTATTATTACTATTACTTATTTGTTTCATTTTTTAATATAAACAAACTTTTCGTGTTTCAGTATAATCAATCACTAATGAAGAGTGTTTTTCATAGACATGTTAAGTGTTAAATCTCATGCCATTAGGAGACTGTTGCCAAATGAACCATCTGTTTTGTCTGAGATTGCAATTTTAAGAGACGTTAACCAGAAATGTTTACATCCCTGGGACAAAAAGATATGTTTACAGTTGTATTGCCCTTTTACGTTTTTATAAAAGACCATTGTTAAAATACAGCTTTACTGTTCATTAAACAACAGGGCTGAAAAGTGTTGATGGGAAAAATTTAAAGAGGAAATGCAAATACTGTAAGGGTGTCAGCAGTATCAGGATAAGATATGATGTCATTTTAACATGAAAAGTATAGACATCACTTTTAAAATGGCTCGAATTTGCTGCTCTGCTGCTGCTGCATACTCCACTGCAGTCGATTAATGGACATGCACTTAATAAAGTGCTGAGCTACTCTGGCTTCTGATAATTATTAAGAGGAATGTGGCAGATCATAATATTATAGACAAAAAAATTATAATAATTCAAATAACTGCTTTTCAGAGTTTAGCTAAATAGTGAATGGGGGAAATTATAGAAACTCCTACAAAAAAGCTATAGAGTTCTAGGATGTCTGAAATTACATTATCTTATCAGCTTCCATAAGGAACCTTACAAAGCCTTTAACTTTTGTTCTGGTGGTTGAGAAGCACATTTCATATCAAAGATCATGGACACATGACCTTTGATACAGATGGTGCTTTATCCACACAAAATTAATCTTGTTGCATTTGAGTGTCATGAACATGAGCTGTTATAAATCAAGAGGATATCAATGTCTAATTTATGTTTTTTTTTTTTGTTTTCCTTTTTTTCAGATGAAGCCACTCGCACAGAAAAGCGTGGACTGATGTGGCTTGCACTTGTTCTCACAGTTACAGTGGGACTGACGTGAAACGGCTTCTTCAAGACACTCTCCCTCACAAATATAGACACACATTTTGCCCATACAAAACACAACATCTGAATATGCACACAGAAAAAAACATACATACAATTCAAAGACCTTCCACAATCCTGCAAGCCTACTCCAGTCATCAACAGACCCTCTTGTCATCTGTCAAACAAGAAACAGTGCCACCACGTGATGGTACTTTGTTTTATAACAAAATTATATTCAAGATAATATAAAAAGAACGTGGTGAACTTCACAGTTACCACCTCCTATATAGTTCCATCCAATTACTTTTTTTGTTCCTTGTCCCAAGTCTGCCTGTTGATAAAAAAAAAAAAAAAAAATTGATGATTTAAAACAGAAGAAAAAAAGCATTTGGATTTTATTTTCATGGGTCACAATATTATTGGTGTTTTGTGAAATGTGGACAAATGGAACTGGCTTTGACTGCACCATCCTATCAACCACTCCCATCTGTTACATGTCCTGGAATGGACCAGATTAGCAACAAGCTGAAATATGATGGGAGAACAGACCTCCAGATGCTCCGAGGGAACTTTCATTTATACATATATATATATATATATATATATATATACTTTTTCTTTCTGATGGCTTGGAATGTACATGAAGATTTAAATGCATTGAGAAAACTGGAGAAATCTCTTTTGAGTGTATTTTGTGTACTACAGTGTAAATACTGAAAAATAATTAAAGACGTTATATGGGTCACGGTGAGGAATGGGTGCTCAGATTGTTGGAGTTTATGCTTCTCCACCTTTGTTTGTACTTCATTCAACTTTCAGATATGATTCTTGATTGAGAGGAAGGAATGAACATTATTTCTGTTTGTCACTTAGGCTTTTTATAAGAATTTGGCTGTTCTTCAAAGGACAGAGATAAAAGCAAAAAAAACAAAAAAACATTTGTCTGCTGTTTTGGGGTTGTGGTGCATGTGACTTTTGAAGATTCTTTCTCCTTTTCATGTGTTGCAAGTGACAGCACCGCAGCTCTTTGTCACTAGCCTGTAACCCAGCTATTTACTTGTGACCTACATTGTGTAAAATGCGTAACTCTTCCCCAGACATTACCAGTACAAGTAGGATCATTTTAGCTGCCATTCCAGGGAGGAGCTCACAAGAGGCAGCTTGTGTAAACAGGGTTGTTGCATTTGTTTCATTTCACCTGTATTAAAATGGAGAGATGATAAAACTCACAGGCCTTGGCTTTACTTACAATTGTCAAAGCGTTTGACATTTTTCGGATACACATGTTGCATTCTATACTGTTGTTAATAATCCTACAAAATTAGACCATGCAAATGCATTGTTTTAATTTTTGCTTTTATAGGAAAAAAATCAATGAAAATAATTTTCCATATTTTCAGAACTGATCTTATGTTTTACTATATGAAATTCTTATATGTTTTTTTATGCTTTGCGGTTCATAGTTGACTAACTGAATTGCTTAGTGAGACAGGTCTTTTTGTTTGTCATATTTTTAAAGTTCCATACTGCTGATTTCTGGAGTTTACGGCTATGTAACAGAAAGGTAACAGAAAGTTTCAAATTGGGAGTATTATATGAAATTGATGTTTTTTAGCTTCGTATCATGTTACAATGTTATTCCCCCATTGAAAGCATAATTACATCATGCATATTTATGAATCTTTGAATCTCCTGTGTTGGCCATTCAGGGATGCTTGCTCATACAAAGCGCCACCTATTTCTACATGACTCCTCCATGGAGCTGAAATCTCCAGCCAAACTTCCTCCTCAGCGATCACCCCTCCCACATGCTTTCCCCTCCGAGTTCCACCAGACTAGCAGCAGCAATTAGCAAACACCTGGTGGTGAGTCTGCTGAGCTCATAATACAAACTACTTCTCAGTCCAACTCTCTTAAGGACAGTTGCAAGTGACGCAGTGAAGGAGAATTGTGGTGAAGACTTACTGAAGGTGGAGTGTCAGAAAGATCAGGGGCTACAGACACAGAGTCCAAATATCAAGACGTCAAATTTCTTTGAAGTTATTTTTCATATAAACAGCTTTTTTATATATAAAATACTGCAGGTAATTTTGGTTTATGCAATAAAATGTGGAAAATACAAAATGCTGCCCCTTTATAGCTTTGATTAGTTTTCTTGTTTATTATTAATGAGTTCACAGTGGATTCTGGTCCATCCACTGTAAACTATTATTGGTTTGTAATTATGTTCAGTATACAATTTTCTGCATTTTTCCTTGCATTTATGACTTACTTTACGTCGAAGAAGGAGAAGCGGCTCAATTTCTAAATGCATTAGAATATGCAAATCATCTTGATCTTACTTGGTCATGTTGAATCATTTTAAAAGTGCATTCTTTTAAAATGATGAATCTGGTTAATCACAATTTTTTATTATGTTTGAAATTTCTCAGTTATATCTAGCGTAGATAAACCTAAGCAGACACTTTTAAATACATGACTTTATCTTTTCTGCCAAATAGAAAGAAGGATGCTCTATTTAATCACTTAGCCATGTTTACTGGTGTAGTCAGGGACAGATGGAAACTGTGTGTAAACTTTTAGCTATGGGGTTTTGTCATTATTTGTTTTTCTCAAACTGGTTTGTCAGTAAAGCCATGGCAAAACAACACTCAGTTTAACCGCTAACTAGGCCAGGGTACAGCTTCCAAGTTATACTGATCTGTGTAAAAACTGCAGAAAAAATCTGGAAGCACCAATTAAAATGCATCTTGTGCTTTCTTTCCTCATGTTGTCATAAACTGATCAACCATAACAGATGGTGAAAATAAAAAGTGCAAGTGTCTAACACAAAAAGCCTATAGATTTCAATCACATTCTTGTTTTTCTACTGGGAGCAATAGTGAGGACAACAAGCTGCCTTCATGGCCTATTTGTGAATTATTCAGAAGTCAACCATGCTTGCAGAATCCAGTTTCTTTTTTTGTCATCAGGCTTGACTATCAGATGACCACAAGACCCTTGCAGCTGACAGGACACCTGACACACCCTCTGAAAGAGTCCCGCGTAACGTATCTTTATAATGCTTCACAAAGGGCTGGTGAAATAAAAAACTGTTTTGTTCCTGATTGTAGGCTTGCTCTAGTATGTTATCAGCAACAATAATGACAGCCTCACAGTGGTGAGTAGCATGTTTCACGTATGACAGAAATACATGTTTGCATCCACTGGAAATAAATGGCACTGTCAGTTTTCACAATGGAAAAATCTTCTGATTGTGTTTCTCATGGCCACCTGACATGACAAACACAATCGGATCTGTTTTTCACAATCTGTTTTTGTATTGCCATTTATCTTTTTGTGGCCTACCTTTCTTTCTTTGGGCTTATTTCCAGAAATAGTAATTAAGGAGACTTTGCAGGCACAAGGAAGAACCTTTGCTCTTTGTCAGAGCTATGCAAACAGATGTATCCTGGTTATTAACCATTTGCTAGATGCCACTGATCATACAGTACCTCTCCACCCCTTATTCAAACTAGACTTTGCTACGACAGCTCAAAACAAAGTAGGAAGTTAGAGAAATGTTACCCATGATAATGTATTTGATATTTTTTTCAGCAAATTATAAGCCAGTCCACTCCTTGACATGTTTGATTTGCTGCAGCATGGACACAAAAAAACAAAGTTTTTTTAAAGGTATCATTCATCTGAATATGTAGATGGCATTTAAATGGTTTTAAGAAAAACAAGAGTGAGTCAGCAAACCAAATATTGTCCCATTGGCATTTGGATACTCTGTGGATAGTAAAAGAAACTGCGTCTGACTCGCTACAGGTGGTGTATGAAAGTGCCCCGCCTCTCCAGAGCCAGGATGCAAATAGGTACTCCAAAGCTATCAGTTTACACTTGATCCTTTGGGCAAAGAGGTGTAGTCATTGGATCACAGCAGCTCTTTTACAATGGAAACCAGACAGCTTCATGCAGCTGAGGCATTTAGACAATAGCTGAAAGGTTCATTCAACCAACGTTTGCTGTCTTATTTTTTTCAGCTATGCCTATTGCAGACCTTCTCGGAGTCCAGTTCGACATGCAGCTGCTGGTGAAACTTTGTTTCTCTGCTGCTGCAGTGCTGCTGGTTTCTTGGGCCTACAGATTCTACAGATCCAGAGACGTGAGGAAAATTAAACCATGTGGCAAAGAAAACAGAGAGACAGAAAATTCTGCCAGCCACGACTACAAGAGGACACAGCAGCATCTCTGTTTTCAAGACAAGGACGATGATGCCAAGCAAGACTTAGCTACTAATGACTTGGAATCCAACAGCACCAAGGGAATACTTAATAAATCTCATTTACACCAAGTTGAAAAGAGTAAGAATGTATTTAGTCGTTTAAATAATGATCAAAATAAATACAAAGAGAAGGAGATGCTTCATCAGGACCAACCGACTGTTTGCCCAAGTAAAATTTCAATTGGATCTACTTTGAAGATACATGATCCAACAGATTATGGGATGGCAGCTATTACTGGACGTCGCTCTCCTTGCCGTTTGAAGAAGCTAGATGGTGGAGTGGGTGTGAGCAGAGAGTTAAGACAGGACTTGGAGCACCAGGGGGTCTACTCCAGCTTCCTCTCTAAAGCGGAGATCAAAGTAGAAGATGCCAAAGTAGTACTGGAAGGATCAGGAGACAAGACAGTGAGTGGAAAAATATATGACTATTATGTTGAATCTTCATCTCACTCAATAACAGATTCAAAAGCTTTGCTTGCCCAGTATGAGTGGAACACTGTATCAAGGAAGAACTATGGAACAGAGGACACCAGCTTCATTGATTCTCCTGTAAGTCCTATCGTTATGCGTGATTTGGTTCTTCCACAAAGTGCTGTTGTGGAAGACTCCTTGCAAGGACACCCGAGGCACCCTGAAAGGCCTTCACTCCTACGCAAGGAGAGCTATATGTCTGCAGCAGAACAGTCTGAACCTTCCATCCACTTTCAGATTTCAACACACTCAAGCCCAGTGACTCACCATGGGGCCTCAGCAGATAATGAGACCATCTATCTCCAAAAATCAACAGATAAAGTGCATAATGTGAAGGAGGTGATTGATGTAGAGACTGTAGGACGTGGTTCATTCTCAGGTCTTCCAGCAGAAATATTCCTCAGCACAGATCTGGAAATTTTGAAAAGTAAACTTAATCTTGGAAACTGCTTAGAGATACTTCATCTTGCCAAGAAAAAGGGGCAAAAATCAATTCAGCAAGCAGCCCTGGAGGTCATGTCAGACAACTACCTACAGGTACTTCGGGACCCCAACCTTTATGGACGGCTAATGGCTGATGAGCGGGAACGAATTCGGAAGCAGAGAATGAGAGCGAGAAGGTTTGTCATTGTTGCAGATATGGACCCTCAAGACTGCTTCAGAAATACAGCAGCACAGGGAGCAAAATCAGAACAGAGGAGCACATCCAGTACAATGTACTTTTATGATGACTACAAAGATGTCTGGCATTCTCTTTGCCTGATCCCACAGGAGGTCATTTCTAAAGCCTGTGCTATGTGCACAATGGATAACTACTTATTTGTGGCAGTAGGTTGTCAAGGCAGTGACAGAGAAATGATGCCCTCAAAGAGAGTGTTTTGCTACAATCCTTTGACATCCATTTGGAAAGAGATCAGTCCTATGAATGAAGCCAGGCCCCGCTGCAAACTGGCAGCACTGGATGGCTACATCTATGCCATAGGAGGGGAATGTCTCTCCTCTGTGGAGCGCTATGACCCCCGACAGGACAGATGGACATTTGTGGCTCCATTGCCTAATGATACCTTTGCTGTTGCACATCATGTGACTGTGTGCAGTGGAGAGCTCTTTGTTTCTGGGGGTACTTTTAGATATATTTTACTTCGCTACAACCCCAAAACCAACACCTGGAGGCCAAGTCTCATAGTAGGCAGCAAAGATAGATCTATAGATATGGTTGCTGTGGGAAGATTTCTCTACAGATTTGACATAAACCCATTGCTGGGAGTCAGTGTGTTCCGCTACCATACGGTGGCACGGCTTTGGTATGAGTGCAGCGCCAAGCGAATGCTGCACTGTCCGGCCTTCCAGTGTGTCACAATGGATGACACAGTTTACTGTCTCAGCCGACACTTCACCATGAGATTTGACGCCGATGAGATCTCTCCTGCTTTTGCAGATGAGGAGTTGAGTGTCCTCTCTGAAGCAAAGGGCTTACTCTTCCCCTTTATCCTTTCACTGCCTGATAAGAATCCTCGACAGACAAGTGTGTAAAAAGGACTAAGCTTTTTTTGCTGATAAGATTTGATAGTTACTGAGTACTTGTACAAGAGTTATTACATTAGGGTAATAACTGACTGGGGGGATTTTATTGTCTTACAAAAAATATCACCACAAACTGGTAAGCCATTTATTTGAAAAGTTATTACTATAGCCTCTTCATAAAACCAAAGCACATCAGTTTAACAAACAACTATTTTGTTTTTTGGACTAGGTATTAAACAAAGATGTTTTGTTTGCTATGTTCTATCCTTGGCAGTAGATATAAAAGATTAGACTTTTAATGATAGTCAAATTACTATTTGCTTAGATTTACGCAGGAATTGCTGCCACGTTAATTGTTTGCTGCTTTGATTTGCCACTTCTTCCTCCCATTCTAGTAGTTTAATGCCATCCCAGATGCCTAACCTCTTTCCAGTAAAAGGTAATTCATAAAAACAATCTAGAGTAAATTAGTTATTCAAATTTGAACACTCAGAGTTTGTGCAATAAACTGATAATTTACCTCTGTGCTCATCTGTGTGAGTCATGAGTATAACTTATGCAGTGGTCTGGATACAATGCTATTATCTAAAGCTGCTCTTTAAGAAAATGACAGATTGTAAATGGGTATGCCATGAGAATGAATGGTTAGCTTCCAAAACATTTGTCACATTTTAATCTCTGCAGCATTTTCATTTTTGCAGGTATTTGTTAACACTTTAATAATTCATCTTTCATGACAAAAAATGCTTTATCAACTCATTGAGTGGAATCATTTTCTTGTAACAGTCAGACATATTTACCTTGTAATCTATTTTTATAAACATCAAATAAAAATACAAATGTATCTCTCACTGTCATGAGCCCACAGTTATTGACTGCCAACAAGAAACCTCTTGATTTTTGTTTTTCTTGAAACAGGTGATCGAAAGATAAGTATAATCTAAACAATGTATTGTAAACATTATTAACATGTACTGAAATTTATTTTGCAATGAAGATTCTCACAGTACAAACTGAAGCTGTACACCTGAAAGATAGAGAGTGATATGCCGCTATAGCGCCATCATGTGGTTCAGAAAGCTAACAATAGGGTGCTTTCATGAATGCAGTTTAAGACTTACCATAACACAAGGACATAAGGCTCATGGGACGCTTAGGGAATGGTGCAGTAGTATGACTAACTAGATTACACAGGAAGAAACAAACCTGATCAGGAAGGCAGCAGGAGGTGAAAGTGTGTCTCCTTAGAGGCTTCTGATTTGCCTCATTACCTACGTCAGATCTATTTTGAACAGTTATTTCATATTTGTCTTTTTTCATAACTTCCATAGTTCTGGTATGATTTATATATCAGAGATATCATTTATTTATTCAGTTGTCCTTTTTTCTTCCTGCATTGTGAACACTTGTGCACTTAATTGACAAACATCTTCACAGAAATAAAAATAAATAATAATATTTTTTTATTGCTTTAAATTCCTAAGCTGTCTTTTCAGTTAAGAATGTTGCAATTTTAATAATGAAAATATGACCTAAAACTCCAAACCTCTTCAAACATAAAAGCAATGGAAAAAAAATCTTCAACCATATTGTTTTGCCAATTTTGTTTTGTCATCACATCTTGAGTAAAACAGTAATCTGTAACCTGTCTCTCAGATTTAGATCATTGTTGTTATTGACAACATATTCATTGTCAATGACAGGCACCAAGTGCATAAAGTGGGCGATTTTGGTATACTGACCTGTAAGTGGTCACCGATGGAAGTTGTGATTTCGGCTTTTCCTAATAGTCATCCATTGACTGCATTTGGCCTGAGTTGATTGAAAACATTGTAAAAAGAATAGAAAGAAAACTGTCATGTTACAGCAGTCAGTGATTACACACCTGACTGAATTGGAGCAATAAAATACATCTGGGACACTCTGGTTTAAAATGTCAATGAACAGAGTTCAATTTATTTTGTCAATGCCATAAAAGAGATGGATACCGATGTTGGTTCACAGCATGCTTCACATGTATAATCTCTACATCACAGCCTTATTTGCATATTAAATTGTCGTCTTGTTCAACATCCCAGGCTGAAAGGTGGTGCTGGGATTCTACGGTGGTAGTGTTGGCAAAGAACTATCAATTTTATGTGCATAGAACTGTTCAGAGTCTGTTGCCAAATAAAGTGAGGGCAATGAGGACTGGTGGTCAAACACAATCCTTCACGGCCGTCCATGGATAACAATATAAACAAGCGTTGCACACAGCCTCATGCGATTAAGTTATGCAGGGCATGACCTATTCTTTTTCAATGCTCTTCAAAAGGCTTACCATGTGACACGAGCAAATTGCTCTAACGAGCCTCTAAGTGCCTTTTAGGACTGATGATTTTACAGATTTTTCATGACTGCTGAGTCTTTACAGAAACTTGCATTCACAAGGAGTTTTATCACAGGCCTTTATCTTGGCCATCAATATTATGCAAAAGTCTACAATTTATAGAAGAAAACCCTGACTCACACAGTTGTGACAGGCATTCAATTGATGTTAATACCCTGAATGAGTAGTTAAGGGCTGACCTCAGCTCTCAGCAGGGCAGGTCTTCTTTCAAAGACGTCTGGCTTAAAGTCCCAGTGGGGCCTGTAGTCTACACGGCTGGTGCTGTTAGCTATCTTTGGCTCTCGAGTGAACTATGTCAGAAGGAATAAACAGACACAGACACCAAAGAGGCATGAGGGAAGGGGGATATACAGAGGCTTGAGCAATGAGCCTAGCTCCAAGATCAGCAAAGCTCACATTTCACTATCGACCCACTCTGTTGCACAGTATTCTTTAAGTCATTTTGCCTCCTAAATTCTGAACCAGGAGTCAATAACTGAACCTCTAGTCGATACAATCAGTCTTCAGTCCTATTAAGATGCTGAGCTGATGTTAGATCAACCAAGCCTTAATAACTTTGCAATTTGTCTTAATATTAGCTGAGGTTCTCAAAAAAAATAATGCAATTGCAACCAGGCCATAGCAATTAGAATTCAGGATTAAACAAAAATCTGTATTTTCTGATAAAAGAGAATATGATAGATTGACATACAATGTTGAATTACTGCAGTGAATTAAAGTATGTAGGTCAATAATAGCATCACCTTAGCTGAAGTCTTCATTCAGAACAATTGCCTGTCAGCACTCTATTTTTATATCTCCGTTCTATTATCCATCCGATTTGGGTCCATTTATCCTTTTCAATATCCTTTTGGTCCATACTTTACCCACTGTCAGATCTGCAGCATTTTCTGAGCAAGACTGGCAAATCAAAAAGACAGCATGTAGTCACCTGATCCCTTAGTGGAGGAAACAATCTAGAGCTTGGTTGCCATGGACACAGCAAACACTAAAAATAAGGTAAACTGGGTTTACCGTTTGCAAATGGGAGCCGTCTTACGCGTTAAGATTAAAGACATACATACTTTTGAGTTGAGTTATGACATTTATCTTTCAGTATTATTTTTTCCAGTTGTGGTGGACATTCTTCAGGGCAATGTTTTGTGATGGGAAATATTGGATTACAGGTTGTGTCAGAATTTGGAACAAGATAGAAAATCTAATAAAATATACATAATATTTACACAAGAAAAGAAAAGATGTGATTGGCCTGATTAAAAACATTAACATTTGGAAACCATTCATTGCATGTTGTCAGATGGCCACAGGAGCAGTGAGTTTTAGAATGATAGCACCATCTGTCTGTAAATAAGCAAAGGTAAAATGTCATGACTCTGAACAGCTTTCTTTGTGTTACACTCTATGACATCTTCTTGGTCTGCAATGCTTCCAAGGCTCTATGTTGGAAAAGGAGAGACAATTTTCATAGTATGGCCTAAGCTCAGTGGGTGTACGATTCCTTCTGAGCACTTCTCAGCAAACATACAAGTCTCCAGGTTGTGCTGAAAATAGAATGCCATTCAGCCATAAAACAATATGGCCACAGCACGATTTTACTAGTATAAGGGCAGTTAGAAATCTGCCATCTGTAGGAACTGGGTGGATTAGGAGCTGAGTGCAGGGGAATGACAGATGTCTGCCCTCTCTCCCTGCCAGCTTTTGGCAAAGCATGGCAGCCAGGGTAGCCCCTCTGCTGTCCTCTCTGACTGCAACTCTGCTAGAGTCCAGACTAAACTCTGTCACAGTCACAGAAAGGAAATGACATGTTCCAGACCTACAGTCGTTCAGCAGGATCCCTGTGATCAGGGGCTAATTGGTGGCTAAGAGGTGTGTGTGTGTGTGAGAGAGAGAGATAGAGAGAAAGTTTCAGTGACTCTGCAGGAACTGGGAAATTTACCTTTACTGAAATGACTTTGCTTGAATATTTTGAAGTGAAAAATGTTTCTATTTCACATCAAATGTTTGCATTTCAAATTAAGATATTTAGAAAGGTATTATATTTACATTTTGTTTTCTTACACATTGAGAAAAATCATGCACTTTGTCCAGAAAATAAAGACATAGTTGTGTGGGATTTATTGATTATATACCAAAAGATTGTGTCACAATCTGTTCAGATAAGGAGGGTCCAATTAACAAATTATCATAGACCATGCCAGTTTTTTTATTATATTACTTTTATCCTTTTCATATTATGCCTACATTATAATTCAAGTAGTATTTCAGGCTGATTTTCTATGCAAATTATTGCTGATTTTAAAATAAACTTTTGCATTGTCAACAAAAAAATAATAATCCTGATCTTTTTTGAATGAATGATGTGAATTGTTTTTCTGTTAGACAGATAAATAACTTGAATTGTTAGATAGAGAACGGTAGGTAGGTGGGGAGGTTAGTAAAGCCTCCCCACTCTATTATTTGAATTACTTTAGCTATTATTATTTATCTGAAGAATTCATTTGAATTAATCTAATTTAGTAGTTTAATTTTGTTTAAAGCGACATACTTTTTATGTAAGAGAACATATGAATGTTTTTGTCCTTGAATAAATTAATTGAACATCTATCCTGCCCAATCCCCACAAACCGCCATCGCCGTACATTAGAGGTTTTCTCAAGCTATGATACACAGTAGCAGATTCGTTTGGTGCATTCACACCAGCCCTAGAGAATTGAGAAATCGGTTTCTTTGGAGAGGCTTGAATGAATAATTGAACTTGGTTGTGGATCAAAGAAGCTAATTTTCTTCCACCTAAAACTGTAGTTCTCAGCTCACTTCAGTAGAACATATGCAGAATACAACCATGGGTATTGTGGTTAAAAACAACCAAAACCGATGTAGAAAAATAGGTGGCAGTACTTGCTTGCTGTTCGACGTGGAGTGAAGACGAGATAAAATCTCTGATTGAAATATGGTCAGACAAAAATATGTCATAGCTGCTGGTAACCCTCTCACAAGGCCAATGAAGTTACAGTGAAGGTGAAAGGTATGACAAACAAAATACGTATTTACGTGACATGATTAGAGGATGTGGTAGTTCAGAAGAAATTAATTTTTCATTGTATAAAGAAGTAGTTGCTCTTCTTGGAATTCTCAGCAACATCAAAGACGAGAAGCAGAATATGTCATTCAAAATGTCTGGTTTATTTAATACACTGAATTGTGAAAGGAAAGTGTAGATATCCCAATCAAACTGAATTGTTAATTGGACCAGGAATAAAGACACAATAGGTGTTAAAATAACTTTACCCTGCAACAGGCACATGAGGAAGTCTTTACTTGTAGATCTGTGGGAATATGTGCCTAACAAGTCAAATACACACATCTTAAACTGTTGTTATAGCTGACCTGATGACCTATACTCAAACAATGTTGGATCCAAACATGTCAGCAGAGAAACCACAGATCTACAACAAAAGGGAGAAACAGTAAAAACAAACAAGAAAAAGAGTGTTCTTGATGGGTAAAGTCAAACTGAAGGTTATTCTCTCTGAGAGACCGTGTTTAGTATGACAACATCAAAGAAGGGAAATACACGACTTTGTGTCTCTGAGCAGCTCTGGTAGACGTGATTTCTTATCTAAGATTTCTCTCATCTTGGTTTTATCAGCTGCTGGAGGACAAAGAAAGGACAGCAACATAGAATAAAAAGTTGGATTAGAAGAGGTCTTGGATCTAGTTTTAAAAATAAAAACAATATTTGTATTCATGTAAAAATCATGACAGAAACACAATGAGCACAGTTCCAGTCATGCTGATGCTGACCACAATTGCCATGCCAACAAACAAACCCTGAATCATGTGCAGCTTACCACTATTTGAAGCCCCACAAGGAATTTCTGAATTCATCAGCTCAGAGTTTACGAGCCCAATTACAAGAGGGATGAGGGCTGCAGCAAGAGCAGCAAAGCCAATTATTAAAATTGTCGAGTCAATGTCCATGGTGTAGCTGGTCTGCTAGGCTGAAGGTAAGTCATTAGGGGAAAATGTTTTATCTACCTGTTTTCAGTCTCTTTTCTCCTTCCCACATCTGCATACAATATATTCTGACCTTTGCTTCAAAACTGAAATTCTTTAACTTCCTGATGCACAGCAAAATAATTTTATCCTTCAATATATGTCATGGCTGTGTAATACAACTACATATGGGTTATTCAAATAAATCCCTTATATTCAAAATTGAATATTGCACAGCAATCTTTCAGGTCTGTCCTATTTAAGAATACCAGTATAGTTAAGTTCCAGTGGAAACATTTTCAGACATATCCGGAAAAGTTTTAGCCTTTTTTTTAATCCTCTTGATGCCACGACAAACCCATTTATTTCGAACTGCTTTTGCTGCAGGGCGCCTTCTTACTGTGTGTATTTGGAAAAAAAACATTCTGAGGCTTCCCTAAGAAGGCTGTGTGAAAACGCTTATATCTGAACTTTCACTGCTAATCTGTAGATGGCAGTGATAGCTTGTGTATAAATGGGCAGCGACTACTGAGATAACCCATATACTCATCTTTTGCAATATGTCTAAAAACACATACTGTGTATGAACAGAATTATGTTAAGTAGTAACAGAATTATGTTAAGTAGTAACATAATTCTGTTCATATTGTCCTGAAATTACAGGACAATTTCAATGTCCTGTAATTGAAATTGGATTATTTGAAAATATACAACCTTAGATGAGAATATTTAACAAAGCAATTACATTTCTGAACATTTAAAAAATTTCCAAAGTAAGGACAGCATCTGGACATGGGTTGTTCCAGAGTTTGCAGCAAAGCCCTCAGAGCCCCTCTGCTTCCCCTAAGTAGCTCAGTCTAACACAAAGCAACCATTGTGAGGTTGTTCTTTAAAACCAGTTGCTGAAAAAGCCTTCAGTGACTCCTGGTAAAAATCAAAGTGTCAAGGCCAAACATCACAGACTGGAATTTTGTCAGAGGCCCATTAATTCATATGTTTTTTTTTTTGTTTTTTTTTGCTATACATATATTTTCCTGCAAGTAAGATTGACAGCTCTGTGAGAGTGAGTGTGACCTATATACTGAATTTCATATTTATCAAAAAGGAGTAACCAACTTCAAAAATACTGTTGCAACAAATTAGGCTTACACAGCAAGATAGCACTATGGTTGCCTAAGCAGAAAGGTATAGACAGAAACTAAATGTCTGTATTTGTTAATAAAAATCTGAAAAGTGTGGTGTGTAGATTGGTCTCAAAAATATTTCTCCCCATTACAGTATTTTTTTTCTCCCGATGTTTCAAATGAGTTGAATATTGAACAATGTAAGATTGAGTAAATACAATATAATTTTTCAAATGACTGAGAATTTTATTTATTATGGTAGTTTTTATTTATTTATTTAGGTTAGTTTTAAAACTGTCCAAACTAACCTAATATGTGCAAACACATTAATAACCCAACCTAAATAAAATCAGGAACAAATAAGAAGCAAATTCACTGACATTTATCCATTTGGAAAATGTCGCAAGACATTTCTGATTATTTGAGACTCAAGTGAACCATCAAATTGTCCACAAATGGAGAAAGCATGGAACAGTGGTGAACTTTTCTTTGCTGTTTTAGTACCTTTATGACTGGCCATCCATAACTAAAGGATTCAGGAATTCTACTTTCTATTTGAAAATCCAGGTTTAGTGGGGGATTTACTTTTTTCACCTCGGTCCACTGGGATTTGAATATGGATTGTTCTTCTATTTTATAAATTATACTAATGAAAAACTGCATTTTGGATTCATTCAGGGTACTTTATGCTTATAAAATAAAGAGGCCAATACCTTTATCATGAGTATGATTATATAAAGTATACAGTCATTCTTTCAACTGAACAGAACTTGTCTCTGAAGTGAAAGCTACCAGATTTTTGGAATATGTCTCTTTCAGCTTTGCTTATCTAGATTGTGAAACTTTAGTCCATTTTTCTTTGCAACAACTAAATGTAAAGGCATCTATGAACAGCTATTTTCATGTCTATTTAAGCCAGATTATACATTGGATGTAGGTCTGGACTTTAATTAGTCCATTCTCACTCACAGGTTCTGGCATAGTTGGGGTTGTGGTCCTGCTAGAAGGTGAATCTCCAAGTCAGTCGTAGTCTTTTGTAGTTTCTCAGGTTTTCTTGCAGGGCGGCTCTGTATTTAGCTCCTCCATATGTATGGGAAGAGTTTCTTCCCCAGCGTATGGTACTGCTATCATCACGTGTCACCTCAAGGATGTTGTGTTCAGAGTCATGTGCAATGTCACAAATAGGATTCTGTACATATGCCTTAGTCTCAGATTGTTTTCTTTTGGCTTTCTGGTGGTCACTTGTCCATGAACATCAGATTAGTGGAGTTAATGACAAACAGTTTAATTGTTGACAGATTCCATGGGACCATTTCTTATTTCTCAAATTGTTATCTATTTCTGCCTCTCGGTTGCCATATGTTTTTTAGGTTAGCAGTTGTGACGTACTCCTTCTATTTTTAGATGATGGAATGAACAGTACTCTGTCAGATGTTCAAAGCTTGGGTAGTAGTTTTAAAACCTAGCTCTGATTTACATCTATTCACAATACAATGCTTGATCTTTGCTAGTGTTCTACTTTTTTTCTGGCCAACACAGAACATATGTATGAGATCGAGTATCACACTAGTGGGTTTTATTCACTCATTAGGAAACTTCTGAAGGGAGTTTGTGGCACAGCAATTCGTCAAAGGACTTCGAATCAAAAACGAGATGGGGAAATGGGATTTTATTTCTTGTTATTTATTTATTTATTTATTTTTAAACAAGTATTTTCCTACCACTTCACAGATAAGCATAAACATAAGAGAGCCGCAAAAAAAACCCCCACTGCTTTCTCATGGCTATGTTTGTTTGCACGTCACTGATTCACTATTTGCTTTCTTAGTTGTTAAGCGTAATTAATTGGGGGCAGTTAGTTAATTTATGGTGTAATTGCCCAGCTACTTTTCGGACATTGTCTAAAACGCCCTCAAACTTTTTTACCCAGCAAATCCTAACTGATGTTTGTATTGTCTTACTGCTGTTGAGCGATTGCAACACTACTGTTATTCTGTTACTTATGCAATGAGGTTAAATTCAGGTCAACAGGATTACGAAGTTAAATTTTCCCAAAGCAGACTGAGCACCCACCTGGGACGCACAGGGGGTTACCGCTGGAGGGGGGAGCGGGACCACAGATTGAGAACCAGCGCTGCTGTAGACTTATAAAGGGGGTGGAGAAGACGCAAGTACGCAACCAGTCAGAGCAGACGGGTACTGGAGCAAAATATTCATCCACACTTAACATGTCAATCAGGATTAATACCCTTACAATCCGCCCCTCTAGGTTCGCCAGGACTTTCCACTAGTGAAAATAGCTCAAAGTCTAGGAAGAGGGGGTAATATATAAAGCAGGACAGGACAGGAACACAACACCAAAGACCGCGGCGGTTTCAGTAGCGCACAACAACACACTGCGTCGCTTGGATTTGTCTTTCACGCTTCTGCGTCTCACTCGGTGGCTGACAAGCAAAAATGAGTGATTACTCAGACTTTTCAAGAGCCTGATGCCCTTCGAGGATGTCAAAGCGCTCAAAACAAACGCACTTCTGGGTTTCATTATTTAACATCCCGCGTCCGATTTGCTCATGAAAAACTTTCTGAGGCTGTAGATAAAGAAAAAATATATATATATTTGCAGATATCTCCCGCGGCGCACTGTTTGGAGGACATTAGAGCTAGTCAGCGCATTACTTGTCTGCTGTCTGTGGCCACTTTCCGAGATGGAGCTGAAAAGCGCATTTCGTATGCTTTTCTTCCCGATCCAAATGTTCTACCACATAGTCCGGGCAAGTTTGTTGTCGCTGTTGCCAAGCAGCAAGAAGGACTTAAGTAAGGAGGTGGTATTGATCACTGGTGGAGGTCGAGGGATTGGACGTGACCTGGCCAAGGAGTTCGCCAAGCAAGGAGCCAAAAAGGTAAAATAATTAGTCAACATAATGCATACATTTTGTCATACTGTTTTTGTTTGTTTGTTTGTTTGTTTGTTTTTTGCAAGGTGGAGTTGGGGAATGGTTTGTGCGCAAAATTTCTGCATAACTCCGTGAGCCATAACAGATCAGTGACCTGTTATACTTTCTTTTCTATTTTGTGAAATTTCATCTGCTGGAATATCTACCAGGATATCCACAGTAGAAGTTCATTCTGTTTTGAAAGCCACAATAGAGTTGTTTTCATGCATTGCATTAGGACGTCGGATATCTTACATAGAGTAAATGCAAACTAAGATGAATCTTACAGATGGAAAAATGCATTATTGAAGCAGTTCCTGAAGATTAGAAAATGGCTAATCTGCAAATTAAAAAAAGCATTTCTAATTTGTCTCTTTTGACTTATTACTTAGTACAAGTCATATACTGTGTGTATATATATATATCTATATATATATATACATACATGTAATATATATATATATACATGTAATTTTATATATATATATATATACATGTAAAAAAAAATTTATTATAAAATATAACTTCCAGGGATTAGAATCTATATATATAGATTCTACTCATTTTAGTGACCTGTTAGAGGTCAACTTTGTCAGGGTCATGTTAATTATAAATGTATGTTTTTCAATAGTAATGAAGCCCATTTTTGCCCTCTCAACTAAAAACTCCTATCCTCTGCCAATCTTAACCAAGAGCTTCTGCTTGGATCTGAAATGCTTTGATGACTGCTTTATGCTAAGGATAACAATCCACCAGTGGTTTGTCTACCAATCTTGAAGATGAACATTGCACAGCCAAGTGCTTGAAAATGACTGTTGTCTCTTTAATAGGGTTGTGTTAATGGAGAAGCTCTTTTTGATCACCTCAGATGGTCGCCTTTATTACACGTGGGTTAAAAATGTTGCAATTTCAACCCACATTGAGCAGACCAATTGAAAGTTGATGACTTTAATCATCTGTATATGTGTGACACAGGCATTGCATCTCAAATTATCTTTTGAAACACAATTTTACCAGCTTGAAAATATTAATGAAAGTTCACTGAAACATTAACTGTTTTCCTGCATCTTTTGATGCCACATCCTAGGGGAATGAGCAAGAAGAAACCAGTTGATTTAAAAAGCATTTCTTTGCAGCTGCACAACAAAGGATGTGACTATGCTTTTCAGCACCTCATTGTTGATTGTTATCAAGGTGTGAGGGCTTTGAAAACAACACCTTTGGTAATGTCTGTAACAATTGCTCTGAGGATAAAGGGATGCTAGAAGGAAATAGGTGGGCAATTATGGATAAGGCTGACCTAGGTGAACTTTGCACTCACCATAGGTTTCAGCCCCATTGTGCCTGGAAGTCAAAAATCCCTGATTTGCTTTTGCTCAGAGCTTTGTTTGATGTAGGCTAAGATTACTATAACTGTAAGAATTTACCAAAATGAAGAGTGATAGATTCAACTGTGAACAAGTTGACATATGTCGCATGTATTGCAAAGGGAAACTTGTGTTTGCAAAGGAAGTAGGTAGAAAAAGTTTCAAGAAAATCTAAGTATAGACACATTTAAAAAGTACATTTCTTCAAATATCCTTTTTGAAACCAATTTTAGAAAGAAAAGTAGTTGCCAACAACACAAGTGAACCTTCACGTGGAAGGTGAACCAAAGGAATACACAGACAACAGGTCTGTGTGGTTGTGCTTGTGCTGTGCTTGAGGCGGGAAGCACACCACTCCCAGCTGGGTATTGCCCTGCAACTGACCTTGCTGTCTCTGCAGTAATTAGACAGCGGCAGGCGACTGCCTCCTGAACTCCTGCTGCCCCCTCTGTGTGCCGCCTCTCTGCTGGCTCATACAATGGGTGTGAAAAGGAGGGTTCATACCCACCCATACATTGAGACTTGGGAGATAAAGTATCACTGCAATTCAGCTGAAGCAACTCAGTACACAGAGAGTTGTGCCTCAGTCTGTATCGAGTGACGTGCTCTATCTCTGTCAAGAATTTCTTTCAAGCTCTACCACATTAATTTGTTGATTAGAGAGCTTTTACTTGATTCGTGTGTTGACATTATGTCTTGTTAGACATGCCTTGTTGGAGCAATCAGCGGTTTATCACCAAAGTACACTGCCTTTCCAAGAACAATTAAAAACAGTTTTCTATCCGGATATCAATTTGGCCAATGTGTGCTTGCTCTGATTGTCCTGTGTGCTTTGACGGGTGATAAACTGATAAATTAAATAATGTTTTAACAGGAGAACATGGTGTTAAGTGCCGAGATTTAATGAGAAATGACAACTTTATTTTTCTGGCTCAAATCCTGTTAAAAGCTTTAAATTATTTATCAAGACCTGTCTTCCTTCAGTGATTACTTAAATGGCCTTGCAAATGAAGCAAACAAACAAAACCCCAATCAAACGAGAGCTGTTTTCAGAAGGAGGCAAACTCCTGATTGCCAACAGTTCTGATAAGGAAGTGAAGAGCACAATGAAGACTGTAATCGGTGGTGCCCCTAAACTATATTGCTTAAATATTTGTTTATGATAATCTACCATGTTCTCCACTAACCAGAACACTACCAAAGAGAATCATAATGTGAAAAAACTGGATCTGAAGATCTTCCATTGTTTTCTGACAATACTATATTTGGTTCCGTTCCAATTGAGTTTATTTATTCAGCACTAATTCACAACAAATGCCATCTCAAGGTACTTTACAAGGCACTTAGATCCCATCTATATGAAGAACTATGTGATCAGTTATTCCAATCATATGGAATTATTAAAACTTAATTCCATACTTTCAGGTTCAATCATAGTTATAATACAAAGCAGTCCATTTCAAATTATAATGCCAGTTGGCAAAAATATTAACTACGACACCTTAGTTGATTGTATAGAGTCACTGACTTTGATTCGCCTCTACAAACAGCAGACCTCCAGATTGTGCAGTCATATATTTAGAACACAGACGTTGTAAAAATAAATATCCAGTTTCTGCAAAATTATCAGATATAACTTCTTTAATGACATATTTTAGAATCATATCTCAAAGTCAATGTAGATTCCCGCATACCAACTGACTAAATGGGTGTCTACAAATAAACATTGGCAAAATAATATGATATTCCAGGCTGAACATTGGGCCAAGAAGCAGCCTTCCTGACTACACACTTCCTGACTTAAATATGCAAGATCACTTTATTGTGGATATTTTTGCCCAGTGCTATCCACACAGTCATGGGCAACCAGCCAAAGCCTGCACTGACATCCTCAGCTCTTCACACACACATTGTCTTCAGACTCCCTTACCAGCAATGACAAGGCTCATCTGCCCAGCAAGCTGTGTAATCTCTTTGAGAATTTGTATTTGAGAGATGAGGATGGCTGACCCCGTGATTTCATTACCTTTCCCTGACCCCAAAGACTGACAGATCTAATTGCCCAATCACTGGGTCCCCCTCCTTCCCATTACCCATCCAACCCCAAGTTCCCTGCTCAAATGACCAGCGTTCATTTAGTGTACGGGTGGATGAAGAGACAGTTCATTCACAGCAACCTCGAAGCCTTTAATCTTGTACGAAGACTATTTGTTTGAGTAAAAATGGGCTCTTTGTTCTATCAATGAAAAGAGCAACATGTCTTATTGCCAAAAAGTTGCATAAAAGATGTCATGTTCAGTCAAAGACTGACTATAACAAATAAAGAATAAGTAAATCCCCTTTTTACCCTCATATAATATACAGTACACATAAGAGTGCACTTAATTAGTTTGTGTTGTGCTCAGTTTCTTTGCAGAACCTCTCTTTTTTGTCTCTAACCTTTAAAAATCTTATTGCTTATCAGGTGATCCTTTGGGGTAGAACAGAGAAGTGTTTAAAAGAGACAGCTGAAGAAATCTCCCTCTCTGGATCAGAATGCTGTTACTTTGTATGTGATGTGGCCAATCGAGACGAAGTGTACAAACAAGCCAAGGTGGTGAGAGAAAAGGTAAACTGTCCTAAGTGTTGTAAAGCTACAATCAGAGGCAATTCCATCTACCTTTAAAACATCTTCTTGCTTTCCAGCATTTCATTTCAATTTTAATGTCCATGGTATCTTGTGCTTTTTTTATCCAAGGTTGGAGATGTGACAATATTAGTGAACAATGCAGCTGTAGTGCATGGTAAAAGTCTGATGGACAGCGATGACGATGCTCTTCTAAAAACTCAACATATCAACACCTTGGGACAGTTCTGGGTAAGCATTTCACAAGTCAAGGCAGAAACTGTTTGCCTGCAGAATTAGGGGAATTCCTTCTGGTGGATTATCCTTACTTTTATGTTTTGATCATAGTATGAAAGTGTATGCAGAAGGTACCCCGGACATGTCAGTCATGACTGCTATTATGGCAGGTTAAGTGAAGAATTTCCAAATTGCCTCTCAGTCTCTGACACATCGGAGGGGTTTTAAAACTCTCGGGATTTTTTTCTGTATTAAGATCAAAGGACCTTGTCATAAGGAGACATAAATAGAATTATCAGCTAAATGTAATGGGAAATATAATATGTAATGACACTGCAGACAGTTTCTCATGTTGGTTCTGTTCATTCCCCTTTCTGCACTTATTTTCTTTTCTTCTTTCTCTCTTTTTATGTTAATGCTTTAGACAACAAAAGCTTTCCTGCCTCGAATGCTGGAACTACAACACGGCCATGTAGTGTGCATTAACTCCATCCTGTCCCAGTCCCCAATCCCTGGGGCCATAGACTATTGCACCTCTAAAGCCTCATCACTGGCCTTCATGGAGAGTTTGACACTTGGCCTATTAGACTGTCCCGGTGTTGGCTGCACCACTGTCCTTCCTTTCCACACCAATACAGAGATGTTTCGGGGTATGAGAGTCAGGTTGGTAGACACTCGAAGTTCTGAATCTATATAACCAGATAAAAAAAGTTATTAATTTAATAAGATTGCTCCATTAATCTTCAAATCTTAAATGTATTATTTTCTAGGTTTCCTCAGCTCTTTCCACCACTTAAGCCTGAAGTAGTTGCCCAGAAGACCGTTGATGCTGTCAGAACTGACAAGGTCTTCCTTTACTTGCCCTGGACAATGCATGCCCTTGTTGTACTTAAAAGGTAAAAAAAAAATTTATTTTCATATTTTCCATTCTTTTCATTTGATCTGGGCTTTTTAAAAACATTTTCAATTTAGTTATACCTTTTATTGAACACTTTGTCCCTTGCCTCTCCAAACTCTCCAGCTTCATGCCGCAAGTTGCCCTTGAGGAAATCCATAGGTTCTCTGGGAGTTATACCTGCATGAATACATTCAAAGGAAGGACATAAATCTGGATTGCACACATCTCGAGAGACTTTGTGTTGAAATAAAGGGAATATGGACCTTAAAGCATTCAAAGGTGGAGGATTTCTTTTGAAATCGAAGATGAACACTTAAGGAACATAAAAAGTTGCTGCTTCTGCACGTAGAAGTGAGCGGTAAACTACATGAAACACCTCCCACATGTATAAAGCAAAATCCACGCATAACTCTGTACAAGCTGTTATTCTGGGAAGGTTTTTGTGACACATTTACTATTTTTACAATTTTTAAATCCTTTTTAATGGGTCTTAAGGAAAACAAAGTAATAAAGCTGAGTTTTAGAAATAAAATGTCTTTTATGTTTAAAATGAAAATGGCAAAACATCAAGTATCCACACAGTACTATATGACTGGGTTGTGACTCTCAAAGTGTGATAGCAGTTGAATTTATTCTGAGCACAAGGCAGTGTCAAAGATGTCGAAAACATAAAATATTCTCTTGGGAGGCGCATGAGGCTTGCTCTTGTTTGGTCTCAGCTTTCAGAAAACATTGTAGGTATGCAAGGTAATGTTATTCTCAATGAAAAATAATGAACCCAAATCAGATCAAGTTTGGCCCTCCTCATGTGGGTAAAATGGTTTTGCACAAAATTCAATTAATATGGACAGGCAGTGAGACCGGTGAAGTTATTGCACCCAGCAGTTATCATGAGGCTTTTATTATCCAACAAAAATAAATTTTATTTATTTAAGGGAAAGATGATAATATATCAAATTCGATTTAACCAGTTTGACTCGTACCCAGACAATGTTAAGATGTCTGGAAATATGGCACATTTGTGTTTGCAGATCAAACAAACCCCCAGAGGCATATATAGAAGAATGGAACAATGTGGGTTCTCCTTTGCATATGAATCTGAGCACATTCAAATACTGTAACACAAAACACACGGAAAGAAGAATAACACAGTAGATGAGATTTGACTAAATTCACAATTACCTTTTTAATCAACGTGGAGTTTTTTTCAAACTGAAGAATAAAATTAGGAGTTGAGCTTGGTAGATCAATCAACAGTCTTTAGTCTTAAAGTTAAACAGATCCTGCATGTTCTATAAATCTGCAAGGGTCTTGGAATTAAACATTGCATTGACTTACAAGTCCCTTAAACCACGTTTGAGTAAATGACCATTGATTCTATCTAAGGAGGCTGTGAAATACAAAGCCAGTAAACAAGTTAACTCCAGCATGTTAGATGAATACTTTGACATTTTGGTAAACGTGCTGATTAACTTCCATGCCTAAGGTTATAAGCGAATATCAATACTGCTCTCATGTTTCTCCCATAGCTGAGAAGCTAATTAGCTCATTGTAGCATTGTGGGGGTGGGATCAGTGCTAACCTGGCCTTCTCCAGAGGGAAATAAAATGCCTAGTGAAAGTGATATTGATTACTTTATCTAAATCTTAGCAAGATAGTGTGAGAAGCCCACTGTATCTTCCTAGTTTCTTAATTAATTTGTATTGAGGGCAAAATACCATCTCAAGCACTTCACTGTGTCCTGGCAGACAGGCTTGGGGGAAGGCCCAGAGATAATAAGTTTGATTTATTTTCTGCTCTCTCAGCATTTCATGTCACTCATTTTAGTCAACTTGGCATTTACTGCAAACTAAATTTTAAGCATGGCCGGATAAAAGTAGGTATCACCATTTGTTTTTGATTTGTTTACACTGAAGGTATTGTCATAGTAGATGTAAAATGGAGTTAAGTTCCCTTTCTTTAGTTACACCAACACCCAAAAGGGAAAGCCATTTAAATTAATGAGCGTCATTAAGTTTTATGCTTTCCATTTTCTTTTACATCAGATATAAGATATTCTTTACTAAGGTTTGTCACAAAGAAAACAAGCTGTATTAAGAGTAAGCTGCACTTTTTCTAATGAATTTTGTTGAGCTCAGGTTTTTAAAAACTGAAAGTCTTTTCCTGCCATCTTCATAACTTATTCTTAAAAAACCCCCACAAACTATCAAAAACTAAACACCATGTGACAATAGACCTGCTAAATGTTATGTGCATTACATATGTGCATCATATTTCTGAGAACTGCTGGCATGAGTTTTTTTATAATAAAGTTTGTTGCCAAACATATTTACAGACTTTTCACATTTTGTTGCAATGCAACCAGAAATTACAGTATATTTTATGGGAATTATGTGATGAGCCAACACAAAATAGTGCATAATTCTGTAGAAATTATGCACTATTTCGAAACGTTGGGCAAAATATTAAGCTTCCTTGGATCAATAGGTTTTACATCCTCTCCTTGCCATTTATAGCTGTAAGTCTTTTCAGATATGTTTCTACTTGCTTTGCCCAGGTATAGAGTGACACTTTGACCATTCTTCTTTGAAAAACAACTCAAGCTTAGTCAAATTGGATGCAGAGCAATTGTGACATTTAGTTTGTCTTCCTTCATATTACCAATCAAATTTATATCTGGACTTTGACCAGACCATTATAACATTTTAAATTGCTTCAGTCTAACCATTCCATTGTCACTCTGGAAACATGATTAAAGTCATCTTGCTGAAATGTGAAGCTCTGTCCCAACTCTAAGCCTTTTGCAACCTTTGACAGGATTTCTTTTAGGATTGTCATGTGCTTTTCTCCCTCCTTCTTTATATCAACTCTGATCAGCTTCTCTGTGCCACTGAAAGGAAGCATCTCCACAGCATGTCACTGCCACTATGTTTCATGGTGTTTGTACGTTGTCACACACAGGGTCTTATATTTAGGGCAAGATGTTTTATGCTGATGTCATTTGCCTGTTAAATGACTTGTGGTTTGTGGCAAACTGAAGATGGAACCTCTTCTGGCTTTTCAACATCCTGTCAGTAGGTTCCTCTACATGAGCTATGAATGCTAACCACTTGCAGTTCAAGTGCTTAGCATTACTTGGTTGGTTTGCAGCTTTTGTATTTTTGGATGCTGGATTAAAGATTGCTTTGTTTCCATGATTAAAGCTTGAGATATTTATTTGAAACCTAATGCTGCTTTAAACTCATCCTTAACTTTATCCATGTCCTGTTTAGTGTATTCCTTTCGTCTTCATGTTGTTGTTTGTTCATTAATATTCTCAACTAACCTCCAAGGCCAGCACAGCTGTATTTGTACTGAGATTGAATCACACAAAGATTTATCTGTCGACTAACTAGTTGACGTCTGCGAGTAATGCGTTGCACAAGATTTGTATTTATAAAAAAATATGGAATGACATCACTTTCCTTCATCTTCAAAGTTTTGCATACAATTTTCTTGGTCTGTTATAGATAGCCCCAACAAAAACATATGTAAGCTTGTGGTTGTAATGTGACAAAATGTGAAAAAAAAAATATTCTAAAAAGTACTGCAATTATATCAAAAATAGATGGAATTAAAATACTAAGACATTCCTTAGGTTACCATCAAGATTGCAAGCAAGTTTTCTTTTCACTAATTTGTATGTTCTGATTTTTTTTTCTTCTTACACTGATATTCAGGGAAAATTGACCAGAGCACAGCTTAGGGCTAATTCATTAAACATGCCTACTCTATGGTTAACCATGAAGCAAATAGTCTGTAAATAAAATAGTTGATACACACACATGTGGTATAACAAATGCAGATTCAAGTATTCTGACATAGCAGCAGCTTTTGTTTTTGGTTCTCTGAAATAAACACAGACAGAGCACACTCTTCTAAACAATTCTTCAACTTCTAGTGCAAGAGAAATGAAAGGGAATGGTGGCCACAGCTTCAATCACAAGGAGAGACACCCCATGTCTGAACTCAAGTCAGAGTTGTTTTAAACACTCGGAGAGTGCTTGGCCTTTGGCTGCCAGACAAGGCTCATAAAGAACCATTTGAATCCTGGCGAACCATAGATGCCCTCCTGTGTGCTCACTATAGGGCCGCTCATAGTGATCAGTAAGTGACCCACACAAGCTTAGATGGAAAGGGAACAGGGGAAAGAAGGCACCGCTGAGAATGAATCCGAGCCTCCTTGTAGGGGCCTGTTTCTCATTCTCTCCATGGGCTGTTGCGAAAGCAGTGGGAGAAGCAGCATGTTGGGATGGAACTAGGTCGAGGAGGCATGTTGTGCACGTATGCTGGAAAAGGAGGGCTAAAATGGCTGGAAATCTCCCGGGACAGGTTCAGTGCAGGGTTAGCCAAAAAACAAAATAAATCAAAGTGGGGCTTGGAAAGTCTTTTCCCTTTTGAGCGCTGTCAGCTCAAGGGTTACTGACCAAGTGCAGGTGGAAGCAATGGGTTTTAGCATGGATCACAAGAGAAGACATATGTGACTCTAGCTGTCCCAGCTGTGACTACATTCCCAGGTGTCTGTTAATTTTCATTGTGGAATTGTACTATAGGTGACCTGTATAGGATACATGCTGCCTCTCACCCTATGATTACTGAGACACACAACCAACCCCCTGTCCTCCACTTCCCTGAGGAGGATTAAGTGAATTGTAGATTGATGGATGGGTGACATACTCTAGACTTAGAAGATTTTGGAAACATTTGTTTTCTCTTTGAGTGGCAGGATTGAAAAGCTGTAAAGTTAACTTTATGCTCACTACTGATTTGAAATAACTTAGCTCTCAATGTTTATAATTAATATTTTTTCCATACTGAACATTTAATATTAAATTCCATAGACTTCTCCTCTTCTGTACTTTAAAGCAACAAAGTTTATATATATATAGAGAGAGAGAGAGAGAGAGAGAGAGGCCAAGCATGTAAAATCCCACTTGGATTTTTTGAGAGTCAGTCTTCAACGATCCATTAAATGTATTTTAGAATCCCAGATCTGTAGTCCATTTGACTTGCTCTTCAGTGATGCTGAACGCATGTGAAGCCTCAGCTAGTCCCAGATTCTGTCATTATTCGCATCACATACCCTTGCAGATTCAGTGACATTGGTTTTCTTTGGAGACATTTCTCTGTGACTTTGAAGCTTTGGCTTTGCTATATGTTATACATCTACTTCACTACAATTTGTCTTTTTTTCTATTGCTAAAACATAGGAAATGTTCATTCTTTTTCAAATTCTACACAATATGTGTCACATATGCAGTAACATTCCTGAGAAAAATCCTTCCGCTTTGCTCTAACACACTCAAGACAAGAGCTATCAGATATGTGAGCAGCAGACTATTACCTGCAATAAACCCCATAAGGTCTGTGCGCTTTGTGAACACAACCTTAAGTGGATACCTAAATGAGAATGTAGCAAGGGGCAACAAGGAGGTAGCAGAGTTCAGTGAAGTAATATTTGTTACAAGACCTTTTCCGCTTTCTCTGAACAATGCCTTGGTCCTCTCTCCAGTTTGCTGTTGGGGTTCATCCATCACTGAGTAGGTACTATGATAAAAAGCCTCAGCCCTAACCCACAGCAAGGAGCCAGGCGTGACGCCTCAGTTGACCTGTCAAACTGTAAGAGTTATTATACACAGTAGTGTTAAAGGTTAAAGGGAGCAGCAAACTCGGAGGGTGTCAGTCCTTCAAAACACATTCAGGGACTCCATATGAATACACAAAATAGGCTGCAACCCACGAATGAATGATTAGTTGTGTGAAGTAGTTTGTTTAGATGGTCTTTTTGAGCTTCTGATGAATTGTTGGAAGATCTCTGTGCACAGTAGCTGTTTTCAGGGTACACTTTTAAAGATAGCTGCTTATAGCAAATAAACAAAAAAAGACTAGTGAAGAATATTGTCCCAGGTAACAACTGCAACAATTTCAAATTACCTCAAGAAATGTCAGCTCAGGTGATATTTTAAAGAATTGAGCTTTTTAAAGCTAGCTATAAATCTGAAGCAACATTCCAAGCCATGACTTTCTATATGTTTCTATATAAACAGTGCTCTGTGAGATATTGAAAGCTTGGAACATTACAGAACCCAGCCTTAGACATCTCCACAACTTTATCTGCTACCTATTTGGGGTGTTCATTGGTCTTAATTTGTTCACTGACAACAAACCTCTGAGGCCTTCACAGAACAAGTGACTTTATGCTGAGATTAAATTACCTATGGATGGATCCCCCTAACTAAAATAATGACTTTTAAAGGGAATTCGTTTCACTGCATTGTATTTAGAGGCATTAGATTAACTAGGGCTGAATGCCAAAAATTATATGTTATTTGTTTGTCTATAACTTAAAATGCCAATAAAATAAAATTACAATTGTGGTCTCCACAAACGTGGGCTCTGGAGCTCAGGCATTTATGAAACCTTGTTCTTTAAACAAAATAGTTCACTGAAAATAATATCAGTTTCTCTTTTCGCACTACAAGTTACGTTAACCCCTGGGTTTAAAATATCTATTATCCAGTCGATAAATTATCACAGTGAACAGCTGCTTAATGCTGTGAATATTTGTTGGAAATTTAAATCACACCGACACAACAAAATGAAAATAATTACAGATACAGTTTTTAGTGTATCTGTAATTATAGCAAAGGAAAGAAGCAAAAAAAAAATGGCCCTATTGGAGGATTCAACCTGTTGCAATGTACTTTTTATAAGACAATTTGCCATTATAAAGGTGAATGTTCTATAGATTTTTGTATGCGACATACCAAAAATCTTGAAAGCAGAGTGAAAGAAAAAGCAGAGAAGGAGCATTTTAATTGCTTGTCTTCCTGGGTGCCTACAGAACATAAAAATATGCCTGGGGGACATGACTCTCTACTGTGAAACCACGAGTCTCTGTTTCACATGTGGTTTCCAGTGTTCTGCTTTTGAACACTGACAGTTAACAGGGAGAAAGTGGGAGGTAAGAGCTGAGGGACAAACAAAGCAAAGTAAGGCCTCCTTTTCACTGCGAGCAGAAGGCAAACACTCAAAGGGGAAGGGTGTGGGAGGGTGAAACACAGTTCACTTTGCACGGACGGGCTCAAGATATTTATAAAGCCCACCAGGCATCACGTCAGGAGAGCTCTTCTGAAAAATGTTGTTCCCAGATGCACCACTTCAACCAGACTTATTTATTACAGTCCACCTTCTTCACAGATTACACAACATTCACATGTGTGAACTTTTTGGTCTGATGTCTTACCAGCAGGCCGCTTTACTCAAGGTGAATCAGATGTGGGTCAGATAGAGGGCACTAGTCTCTTATCTCTCTAAACTGAACATCAGAGCAGATCTGAAAAGCTTAGACAACCATTTTCCTACAGCTCTGATATTGTCAATACCCAGGGAGCCATGAGGGTTAAAGACTCCAAGTAAGTTTCACTAGTTTAATTGAAATATGAAGAACATTCTCATTGCTTAAATATAATTGTTGAGGAACTTTTTTTTAACCTGCTGAGCTAAGAACCTCTCAGTCCCTTACATAGCAATATCACACAAAGACCTTCCTTAGCCTGCATACAAGTCATGTGATCAGCGCTTGTGGTCCCTGTGAACTACACCTGAACTTAGCTAAATGGAAACAGACCAAACACACAGTGTGCGTCAGGATGAAAGCATCCCTCTGGAGGGCTGTAACCATAGGTTTGGAAAAGAGGATGTGGCTTGTGAAACAGGACAAGGGAGCTGGAAAGCACTGTTTTCAAAGAGGTGGATCTTCTTGATGTTTGCATGTCTTAGCAAAAGGAAAAAGGAAAAGAAAATCATATTTAAAGTGTAACTCAACTTTTAATTATTGAGAGATAATATTGGTACCCTCCTATTGCAAACCTTTAACACCCCATCCCCCCACCACCCTTTGTCCTTAACTTTCTCTGGATATCTTACAAGTTTCTTGCAATAATTTTGCTTTGTGTTTTGCCCGATTCCTCCTGACAAAGCTGGTGTATCTGGGTTTGTGAATTGTTTTACTAACACAGGCCTTCTCCGCTTACCCCTTAAGTACTCTATAAGATTCAAATCAGGGCTTCATCATGCCAAAACATTGAAATTCTTTTCCATAAGCCATTTTGTAACTAAATTGTGTATCATGGAAACTGCCATTTGGAAGATCAGTTTGAGACCATTCTTTAACTTCCTGAACAATATCTTTGAATGTTGCTTCAGTATAACCGCATAATGTTAATTGGTGATGATGTCATTTGATTGCAAAATGCACCTGATGTTTGAACAGATGACTATGTCATGTTTAAGTGTCTGGAAATCGTACCAAAGAAAAAACTAGACCTCTGAAGGTCAATAGTACTCTTCCTAATATCTTTGCATATATCTTTTGATTTTTCTGAGATATTGCAGAAGCAAGCAGTGTGTTTGATGTACTTTATTAAAATACATCTTCACATGTTATTCCATTTAACTCTGTTCTGCCCTCCCTCTTCTTGCAATTTAACTGATCAGAAATTTATAAACCAATGACAGAGTAAAAGCATTGTAATGGTAATTGCATTTTTCTGGAAAATAATAAAAAAAAATAGCCATCTTTCATGTCATTCAGGCTTTTGGCAAAATAAGGTAATCTAATCATCCAGAAACAGGATAAAAGACTTGTTTGGTTTACATCAGGTGCCAGACAGTGAAAATAGTAAAGACTATGTGTCTTTTTATAAGGTGTATGTAAAGAAAGGCATCCTACTGTAAGTATTTTTATATTAAAAACAAAAACATTCACTAAAAGTCTAAAGTCAAAAAGAAATGAAAATCCCAGACACAAAACAAAATGTTTTCCAATATACGACTTTTCACCTAACCAAAGGATTGATTTTTGAGTTTACGATGCACTTATACATTTTGTAAGTGCTTTGAAAGCCCAAGAGACTCCAAGACAAAGTAAGAAAAATGAGAAGTGGAAAGGTAGGTAACAAGCAGAATGTATTTGTGCCTGTCACACAGAAGCCAAGAAGAGTAATTGCCTTCTCAACACCTCAGGGGTGAAAGGTTAGCTGAGAATGTGGGGGGCAGTTGTGCAGCCTGCTGTAATTAGCCTGCAATTGAACAAATAAGTCTTCCACCAGATCCCGGTGAACGTGTCTGGTTTAGAACATTGATGACCTTAAATGATAATATAGCAGCCTTTTGGAGAACCATCTTACACAACAGCTAATTTAAAAAAAATGACATATGTACTGTCTCTTGATTGAACTATTGTATGAGATTTGTTTTGCGTAACATGTTATCTAACTCACCCAGACAGTCACACAGTTGGAATTGATTAAATATTTCTTTGAATTATTCTATGAAGTTTCATTAATTTGGATAGGAGCATGTGAGGTTAATTTGGTTAAAAGAAAGATTTGCAAAATGACTAATGTGCAACAATTTAAAAACTGCCCCCATGAGACATGCTTGGATTAGGTATATTCTGAAGTATTTTATCAACATAAGGACAGCTGCATAGCAACTTGTTTTCAACTCTCCCAAAGCCTGAAGCAGCAATTTTGCAGCTCTTTCCATTATTTTTCTTGAACCATTTAAGGAGAAAGAACAAGAAGAAACATATGTCTCTTGTTTGATTAGACCAGGTTTTGTATAACAGGATGATCAGAGCAACACTCCCCCTTTCCAGCCACTGCTCTGCTGCTGGGCTTGGATGAGCCAGACTGGACTGAGATTGAACTGGGCCGAGGAATTCTCCACATCTGGCTTGTATCTACAGCTCACGGTCATTTGGATGCAGTCAATAGTTTCCAGTAGATCCACAAAGACTGAATTGTTCTGGGTTTGGGTCTTGTCTGCCTTGCTTTAAGAAGGCGTGGTGCTCTGGCGCCTGACTGCCACAGCTGGGGCTGTCTGTCAAACTGTCATGTGACATAAGACACTGTTATCCCCAGTGTTAGAAGTGGAAGACAGACTGGGTCTCGCCAAAGCCTCACCATATTTCTGGCAAGGCTTTGAGGAAATCTGAGAGTTTGCATTTTAAGTCTCAATCTCAATTGGTGAATGGAAAACAGACTTTGATCAAAAAGTTTGTTTTCCACAGCTTTTAAGTGCATCACTTGAAGGAAAGAAATCAATATGCAGAACTCTTTCAAAGACTACAAACACTTGCCTCAGTCAACTAAACCACACTCTGGTCCCTTTCCTCCCCCACCAAGGTCCCACACTACACTGCAAGTTTGACAATTGGGTTCAACACCAGGTCAAGCTCTTGGTTTGACAATGGGCCAACCAGTCTTCAATGGGAGTAAAGCAGACAGCTTTCCCACAAAGAGCTCAGTAACACAGAAGAGATTCTGGCTTCATGGCCTTTTCTATTTAAACCACACTAACTGGAGTTAAAGAAAAAATCTTTTTCAGTATTCTACAACCTGACTGTTGCTGATTTTGCTTTTGCTGGCTTTGGACATGAGCAGTTACAAATTCAGCTATTTGCTTCTCTTTGAATGATAGTTAGAAGTTGTCCTATTGTTTGCACAGTGTATGAACAGAAAGTGTGAAGCCCTCAATATTTATAGAAGTCACTATTTTTGAGATTGTGAGATTTTTATTTAAAATTTTTGTCCTGCAAGGGATTCTGTTTGTTGCTTTATATTCTAATCTTTGTGAACAAGTTTTATAATGCAGGTTTTTCATGTTTCCGTGTGTATGCTGGTGTATGGCAGGCGAGCGCTGACTGAGGGACATGGATCTTGCACACTGAGTGTGTGAACTCTGGCTGAACCCCTGGGTGTACTGTTTCAGGCACGCTCTGACAACCTCGCCCCAATGACCCGGCTCGCGACTGCACAGTTCACAGGGAGGTCTTCTACTCACGCACTGCAACTCCCTCCTCCCACTACCACCCATTCTCCCTCCCGTTCTTCCCTCATCCCCTATCTGCTTCCCCTGCACCCTGCTTCACCTCTCTGTTCTGCCCTCCCTCTTCTCTTAACTTTTTTCAATCTTTTCCTTCGCCATGTGTTTTTTTTTCCACACAACCTCTCCTACTTTCGATTCTCTCTATATCTGTTTCTATCACACTGTTGTCAGCAAGACAGAAACTGTCTGCTGGCATCTTGGAGAGACATCCTCAGCAGACCTGCCAAAGTAGACAAAATCTCTTTAGATACTCAAGCACTTTAACATCTTTATCAGCTTGGGGAGCAAGTTTCTATTGTGGATAAACTTTTCTTGACACAGATAGAATAGTTTCCAAGACAGCATTATTAATCTTGACCTGAACCTTTTAAAAAGAAAGAGAAATAAAATCCTTTCAATGACAAGAACTTACTTGAAACAGGTCATGGTTGCAAGAAAAAAAATCTAACTGAATTTACAGTTGGACCCTCAATTCAGTTCTTATGTCAAAATTTTATATCAATCTTCATTCCCCATTACACACGTGTCACAATTCAGAACTGGTAGTGATGTCACATCTAATTTAACTGCAGTCTATTAACAGTGAAGGTATCCAGAATGAATTCACAGTATTCACATTTTATAACACTTTGTTATAGTACAGCCTTACTCCAAAATGTATTAAATTAATTTCTTTTCTTAAAATTCTATACACAAATATTTAACAAAGAAATTGTGGGAAACGGTTTATTAAAGTTTATTAAAAATAGAAACCAAGAAATCCCATTTGTGTTAATATACACAGTCAAACTCCAAGCCTCAAGAGCCAGTGTCCTGAGACTTTAGTCTGCTTCAGCACACCTAGCTCCAACATAAGCTCGTTCACAGAGATCTGTAGGACTTGACTGCATGCTAGTGAGGCAATTTCACCATTTTATTCAAGTGTGTAGGACAAGGACATCTAGAAGTTGTATGACTCTATGACTCTGGTCCTTGTGGAATATAGTTTGAGACCACTGACCTAAAAGCACAGTGGCCTCAAGGTTGATAATTCCTGATTTAAATCATTCTGTTGTAACCCTGACTGTATGTTTAGTGTTTGTGTCCTTCTGGCAGTTGAATGTCCACCTCAGTTTCAAGTTTTTTTGCAGCTTCAAACAAGTTTTCTTCCAGGAATTTCACATGCTTAGCTCAAAACATCTTCCTATAAACTCTAACTAGAATCCCTCTCCTGTGTGAGGAAAGAAATTCCTTCAGCATGATGCCACTACAACCACATTTTACCGAGGGAATGGTGTGTTCAGAGTGGTGAATTGTGTGAGTAACACACAGCGTTTTATATGAAGTCCAAAAAGTTTAATTTTAGACTCACTTGAGCAGAGACCCTTCTGGTCTCTGGTCAAGAGTGCTCCCTACACATTTTGTACTAACTACAGAGAGAAATTTTAATTGATTCTTTTTAACATTGTTTTTCCTGCCACACTTTAGATTTGTGATATGTGACTGAACAGATTCGTCCACCTTAGCTGTAGATCTGTGCAGCACCGCCAGATTTACAATGGAGCTCCTGGCTGCTTGGTTGATTAATGCTCAGCTCTCATGGTCTGACAATTTAGTTGGGTGACCTTATCTTGAATGTCTGCCCCTGTATTCAGGTTGTTACTTATGAATTAAAGTCGAAATTCTTCCTTCCACCTTTTTGCATGGTTATATGTGGGTTCACCTCTTGCGGTTGTAATATTCCATAACTTGATTAGGTTTAAGGAGTGTGATTACTTTTGCAAGATACTCTGCAGATGTACTTCACCAGAGTTCCATATTTAATAAAGAATACATATGTTAGAGTTAGCTTTTATTTGACACTGACATTGTGTACTGGCAGGTTAATGAGTGCTAATAAACATGGTCTCTATTTGAGCACCAAATAAAGACTCATGATGAATGTTTCTTTAACATTTCTGGCTCAGTTTCTTCATCTGTTTACTCTAGGAAACCTAGAGTGAATGTGAATTATCTCTTACATATTTAATCTGACAATATCACCAGTGGTCTCAAAATCTTTTTTTGTATCAATGTTTTGATCCTGTTTAATTTACTCAAACATTAATGAAATAATTACATATTTTAATCAATAGTTTTTATAGTTATTGGTCTTGTTTCCATTTAAACTCCCACTTACAGGATCTCCAGTATCCTGTTTCTTGTCTCTGTCTCACCACCTTTTTGTTGTTTTTCTCCTGCAGCTGCTCACATAATCCCTTGTTCCTGAGTATATAGCCCAGGTGAGTACTTGTCTTGTTTTTTCCATTTTTGTTTGGGAATATTTTTAAGTCTTCCTGAGCTCGTCCTCTATGACTGTTTTTACCTCCTGATTACGCAAGACTTGATTCTTTTTTATTCTTTTTGTTTATTGTTGATGATTGTGTAGATTGTGTGTTTCTGCTATGTGTGCAGTTATATGCATCTCCTGCAATACAAGACTACAAATGCTGTAACATACTAAAATGGTATAAAAAAAAAAAGCCTATTCATTCTAGGGTACATCTGAGATGAATTATTAGCATTCTTAGCATTGTTTATCAATATTCTTTCAAGTTAGTACAAAGTGAGGAAGAGTTGGTGCACCACTTTAAATATGACCGTGTCTTGTTTAACAGCAGTGTTAAAAAAGTTGCTTCAAATGCTATTCCTATGTTTTACTTCTATCTTTTGGTGTTAACTTTTTCTGATGTATATTTTTTTAAACTTTCAGATGCTATATTAGTGTGTCTAATCAAACTGTTTCCGTTAGACTGTAATAAGACATGTTCATGTAACAGGGCACCTGATGGAAACAACCACTTAATAACACTAAAGGACAATCCATGTTTATCATACTCTCTCTTGTGCCATGTCACAGATCTTCAAATCTCTCACTGTTGATCACCCCACCAGTCATGTCATTAACTGCCTGCCAACCTTTCTCTAACCCCTGGTACAAGCTTTACTCTTGACATTATGGGAGGGACCACTTATCCACTCAAAGGGCCCATGCTGTGCTGCCTATGCAAACTGCCTGATTAGTTGGCCACCCCTGACTTGCTGTTTGGTATTTGATAGATTGTCCTTCATTTGTCTTTTTTTTCTTTAGACCTTTGCATGTTTCCACTTCATCTTCACAGACAGCACATCAAGCAGTTTTCTACTTGTTTAGTCAGCTGTTTATAAAACCAGTCAAGAAGGCATGCAAATAATGTCTTTATATGCTGTATTTAGAGAACAGCAATCTATTACTGTTTTCTCTAATCTGACTTGACTACATAGTTTGGCTTTTAAATTGCAGCGCTGTGTCAGTGTCCTATTAGGGCAATAACAGAAGCCTGTCCAGAGACACTAAGGGATCAGAGCTTTCAAAAACATGCCTTCCTCTGACTGTCAGAAAAATATTTATTGGGAAAGGTGCTTCTTTTCACCCTCCCATCCTCAGAATGACCTCTGTTTACCTAGGGCATGCCCCCGTTACTCACACACCCTGCAGAACTCCTGCTGGAAATGGGTTTGTATTACAGGGCCCCTGCGGGGCTCGCAGCAGGGACTGGAGGCCGTCAAGAGCAGGCCCCTTTAGCCACGGACAGCTCCTCCGCTCTCGCAGAGTCAGCAAGGGAAAGACCTGAACTTGGGATGACCCCATCAAGCAAAGTCCCCAATGGGTTCATCTACAGGCCACAGCTCCGGATCCCCTCACCCCTAAATTTTCCTGCACTTCTATTTTTTTCTTTTTTTGAGGCATGTTTTTCCAACCAGGCCGATACATTTTCCAGAGAAGTATCAGTGTCTCTATCCTCCCCACGGCTCCCTCTGCACCACTTCCTGCTTATCTTCTCCCTTTCTTTTCTACTAGCACCATCACCCCATCAGCCTTCTCCTTTGAAGAGTCATCTAGTTAACAAGTTTTACTCCTTTCACAAAGATAAGCAAGACCTCTAAAGTTTATTGTCCCTTCATATGATTGTTCTTTTTTATGACCACCACTCAAATGTGTTAGGAGTTCTGACATTTCCTGGTTTCTTTCTTTTTTTCAGATTTTTCTAGATAAATATAACTTTACAGGGTTGATTAAACTATCAGAATTTATATAATTACATACAGAAAGCATTCATTTGAACATGATGTGGGATTAAATTCTGTATCTTTTCTACAAAAATAATACTCACTTTATTTACTATGTTATGTTCACTCAAGGTTTTGTAATTTTCTGTGAGACGTTTCGAAAAAATTTACTTTTAGGACATTTGCTACAGCAGGAAGCACTTACTCATGTCCTTGGCCCCAATATGACAGTAACTCTGTAAAGGGCCTAAGGTACTTTTACCTCTCTAACCTTTTCACATTTTGTCAAGTCACATCAACAACTTTGGATGTATTTTATTGGGATCCTATTAGATTTACCAATATAAAGTTGTATCTAATTTTGATGTGGAAATGAAAGTCTATATGATTTTACATTTATATATTTATCTATACACAGTTATACTTGAAGGGGTGTGTGAGTGTGTGTGTGTGTGTGGGGGGTTGAGAGGCTATCCCCAGTGGTAACTGAGGGTACATTCTGGATAGTTTACCAGTCCATAACAAGTTTTAAATGTAATTTATTTATTTACATTTTTTTTTTTTTACTGGAATTAATCTGAAAAGTGTGGATGCAGATATGTTTAGTACCCAAATTCAATATTTTGCATTACCATATTTCACTGCAATACAGCATGCATAAGTCTACCAGATGCCTTTATTGGTCTTTACAGTGGAGCAACAGTGGCTCTTTGGGTAAAATAGCTGTATTGTGGGTTGTAGGTTTGATTTCAGCTTCTCTCTATCATATGTTGATGTGCCCCTGGGCAAGGCACTTAACCCCCAAGTTGCCTACCAATCTGTGTATCAGTGTATAAATGTGCGTGTGGATGGGTGAATGTGTCTTTAACGTGCCTTTGAGAGGTCAAAATTATTCGAAAAGCACTATTTAAGTTCAATCCATTTACCATTTACAAAGTGGAGTTTTCTGTAGCTTGGTCTGTTACAACCTCCAACAGGTATCCTCCTTGTTTCTACACCCCTCTGTACTCCTCCATCCATTCATCCATTTTCTGTTCACCCTTGTCCCTAGTGGGGTCGGGAGGGGTGCTGGTGCCTATCTCCAGCGAACGTTTTGGGCGAGAGGCGGGGTTCACCCTGGACCAGACGCCAGTCAGTCACAGGGCAACACAGAGACAGACATGCACACACTCACACCTAGGGAGAATTTAGAGAGACCAATTAACTTAACAGTCAAGTTTTTGGATGACGGGAGGAAGCCAGAGTACCTGGAGAGAACCCACACATGCACAGGGAGAACATGCAAACTCCATGCAGAAAGACCCCAGGCCAGGAATCTAACCCAGGCAACAAGGCAAGGCGACAGCGCTACCACTGTGCAGCCCCCTCTGTACTCCCATCAACTGTAATTTCCTTCCCTGTTCCTCCTGGAGCAAAGCATCTCAAATTATGCTGATACCACCATCATGTTTAATCACAAAACTAGTGCACACAATGTGATGCTTGCAGCAACTTCAGACTATTGGCTTCTGTGTCTGATGACTTTTTTTTTTATGTCATTCTTTCTGGCACTTGTCCATAGGGGTGATACCTATGGGCTGCATGATTAATAGTTGCCCTCTCAGCTGATTGTCTTACTTTAGCTGTGGATGTCTTCAGTTAGTCTAGAGCTCCTATGGCACTCTTGGCTGCTTTTCTGATTAATGTTCTCCTTGTCAGGAATGTCAGTTTAACAGGACAGCCATATATTCATTGGTTTGCAGCTGTGCAATATCCTTTTCATTTTTGGATGATGAATTATATAGTACTTGGTTAGATGACCACATTTCGACATATGTTTCATAATGTATCCCTGCTGTCACCTCTTCCATATCTTCAGCTGCAAAACCTACATCACTTCAAAATGAAAGTCCAAACCCTGAGGTTTTTAAACCACTTACTCTCTTCTCCATTATTGCACATTGAGATTATGTCCGTAAACACCAGTCATACTTGTCAGTTTCTTGACAAGGAAAAGACCTGACAGAGTCCAAACTGCACTGGGAACAAGCCCAACAAGCCCTGCTATCCCATATTCCTGCAGCACTTCCCACAAAATTCATTGTGGAATAAGGAGATAACCATTCTCCAGATCAACAAATACCTTTAAACCAGAAAAGAAAACTCCTATTATTTCCTAAGCAGTGCAGTAAAGGTAAAGATCTGGTCCATAGTTCCACAGCCAGGATGAAAGCTAAATTGTTCCTCCTGAATCGAGTTTCAGTGAGAGTCTTCTCTTCGACACCATAGAGCAAACTTTACTCTGGAGGTTAAAAAGTGATAAACTTTGGATTGTTGGAACACAGTCTCTTGTCCCATTTCTTAAAAATTGGAACCATCACACCTGTCTCTTAGGTCACTGGTGCTGTCCTAATCCTCCATGCAACAATGAAGTGTGTCATCCAGACTGTCCAAAGCCTTAAGCCAGTGGGGGGTGGGGGGGATTGGGGGTGAGAGTGGGACCATTTGTTTTTTTTTTGCTCAATTTTTCTTTTACGACAATCTTACAATGTCCTGCAGTGTGTGGTGTGTTACGTGGTGGTGCGTTGAATATGCCCGATGTAAAATCAGACATATTCAACATTGTCTTGGTCCGATTATCTTATCTCAGCCTGTGGGGTTTTCCCTGACTGGGAGCGAGAACGCAGCCTGTTGAATGTGACAGGTAGCCAATCAGAAAGCTCGGTGACGTAAGAACGGAGGGGAATCCCAAAGTCCACTCCGTCCCAAGTCCGGTGTACATCGGAGGTGATATGTGGAAATGTTTATTACTATGTGGTTATGTTTATTCAGTTAAAAATGTTAACTACGAAAAAACATAACTCGCCTCCAAATCATAGTGCAGCAAATAGAGCGGCTGCTCCCACCGTCTTTTATCAAACGCCTTTCCTTTTTGTTTCGTCTTTTATCGCTTAAAATGAACCCACAAACTATCACTACTGCTTCTACATCGTCATCATGTTTGATTATTCTAAATTCATGGTATGTTGGGGGTTTTACTGGATTTTCTTCTGGAATCGGGATGTTTGTGAGTGGAATCGGTTCGTGTGGTGTGTTGCTCCTGCCGAGTGACTGAACACAGGAACCGACCGAACCGATTGGACTTTTATCGGCTCGTGTCGTGTGTGTGGTCACAGAGGTTTAGACAATTCTTAAATTGTGCCGTGTGAACCGTTGGTGAACCAGACCTAAAACTCTCATCTCGTCTGGACCACTGTCCTAATGCTCTCTGACTCTGGTCGCTATGATAACGTTTACATATCCCTTCAAAATAAGATACAGATGCGCCACAAAAACGAACATTTTACTTTAGTGAAAATTTTAACTCACGATAACGACTAATGGGAGCCCTGAGCTCGTTTCTCTGCAACGAGACGGTCCCATCTGGGAGTGATGAGAGACAATCTCACCCAAAGTGTTGCTTATGCACAGGGTGCTACTTGGTCTCTACATGGTGAAGCAGTTTGTACCAATTGGTCCATGGACTGGGGTTTGGGGACCACTGCCTTAAGCATCTGAGGCCAAACATCATTCACACCTAGGTCCCTTTTTGAATTACCTCTGCAATATGCCCTGTTGATGGAATCAGCCTGTCCCCAAAGGAGAACCAAACCCCACAGTCCTTCGTCAGCCTGATTTATTCCATCACCATGGCCCTTTCAAATCGAATGTACTCATGCTCCCTCAAGGCATAACATACAGATTTTTTTGGAAGTGTTAGTTGAAGATTGTCTAACTCTTATGCCAACTCTTCCCAGTTCACACTGTTGTTAGTTTGGTCTACCAGGATGGTCTGGTAGCCTTCTTTGCTACAGGATCCAACTTACTATGAGGTGATGTCCAAGCCATAATGTCATAGGCCCATTGATAAAATAAAATGTGTCCTTGAAATGTATCCCAAGGTGGCCTGTTATTAACTGTACTTATAAATCACCATTTGCTTGAACATGGTGCTTGTTATGGACATACCAGAAGTCCAAAAGAAAAACACTGCTTAGACTCATCTTTGGGAGGTCATACGTTACACATTTTGTTGAATTGCCACCTTCACATGATGAAGGGTTTGTGCACCCCATGACGATCAGGGCTGTTTTTTGGAGCTTCAGGTCCCAGTAGAGAGTTGCATGGCAAACAAACCTAAGGAGAAAGATTAGCCCAAGGGTGGTTCAATGAGTATGATGAAAAGGAAGAGCACAAGAAGACACAAATCTTGCCCAGATGAAAGATACCAGGCTATCCTGCTGGAGCCATACGTCTAAGAGGAAATTATCGTACAATCAATTGATGTTCAACCTTCAGGTTTGGTCAAACTCATCCCAAAGAAGCCATTGGAAATTCCCTCTATTAGGGCTCCACTACTTGCAAGGAAAAATGGTAAGATCTAGTTTCATGCAAGTTGGTTGACAGGCAGAGGCCTTGGCATAGTAATTCCTAGTAGCATGATCTCACTTGTGGTTAAGGACCAAAGCTAATGTGAAAGGATGAGTGACACCAGCTACATACACCTAAGCACCTTCTCCTTCTCCACAGATATTGGTGTACATACTAGTGCAAATATAAATTTTATTTTTATGTTTAGCAATAAAAATGAAGTGCCACCACATAGATATATTTGTACCTGTATCAAACTAATCAGCTAATTTGAATTGTTTTCATCATATTTGGACCAGTAATTAATGTAATTAAGACATAATTAAATAGCTGGCTGTCACTGCAAACAACATCTTCAAAGCAATGACAACAGCTCATACACACACACACGGCCCACCCACTTTCCCACGTTCCTGCCCATATTCATGTCTACAATAATGAGGAACATCTGCTAATGGAGACTCACAACTTTGCAAGAACCAAACCAGACACTAACCGGTTAGAGTGAGATTTGACAGTGGAGAAGGCGCTTTAGACATAGGTACCAAAGTCCTGGAGAAGGGATTCTCTCCTACTTGGAGATACTCAAAAGTCTCCAGCTGATTGCCTCAATTTTGGAGTTCTACCATGTGTGCCAGATGGTCCCCTCTTTGAGGCTTCAGGTTGCAAGAGTGACTGTTTTCTGTCCTTAAGCATGGAACATCACTTTAGATTATCAGGCCTTCTTGGAGTCTTTGTCCCTTGTTGTGAAAAGAGTGCCATCTAGGAATTCTGCTGTGTTCCTGGGGGACTTTAATGGTCTTTTGGGCAATGATGGTGTCACCTGGAGGATAGATTTTAACAATTGGCAATTTCTTTTTGTTCATATACTGTATGTGTTGAGGAAGATTAGATAATCATTGCACTGAACAGGAATAAAGTGGATTGTAAATTTAGTCAAATTAAGATGACGTCTGTTATGATGAATGCTATGTAACTGCACTGACAAACAGAAACAGATTTCATGGACAAATGGACTTCAGTTCCGTTACTTATCAGTTTCAATTTGCAAAGGTCAAAAGCGGTAATGGGTGTAGAATTGGTCTATTATGCTGTTTGTCCCTTAGACATCTATGTGGATAAGTCACCAAGTCAGTAAGTCAATGTCACAGAGAAATGAAGTCATTTTTTTCATGACCTAACTCTAAACTACTGCTCAGGCTCTAACTTCGCTAGACCTTTCCCATTTAGCTTGAGTGCTTCTGTGAGCTCAGAGGAGAGCTGCTGGCAGGCAACCAGACATCAGCAGTGGTAATATAAAGGCTTAAAGACAGACAGGACTCCAGAGGCTCTGGCAAGCCTTCCCTCATGTAGTTTGCCTAATAAAGTCCATTACACTCAATATCCTCACCTTAGTTGTCTACCATTTATGACACCATTGAGGGGGCCTGGTGGATTTATGGTTATTAAAATGTCCCCCAGAAAATTGGATTTCTATTAAATGCTAAGGGAAGGAATTTTAACAAGCTAATCTGTTGGCAGGGTTTTCCACTTGAAAGGTGAAAAAGTGAAGGTAAGAAAGTGAAAGCTTGCTATAGCTTACATAACATTTCACATGGTACCTAGTAAGATTAGTTTAAACTCAAATTATAAATTCACAATGAAAATCAGAGCTAAATACAGTAAGCACACTATCTGCAAACAGCACCACCAAGAACAAGCATATTGAGATTGTCACAGCCACATAGAAAAATTATGCCTTTGCACCCTCTTGTGGTGCCCATATATAATTACATTTTTTGTAAGAGTAAGAAATTGTGTGTTCCATTATTTTAATTTATCTATGTAAAATGTATGTACCTTCAATGGATGTTGGTTCCCTCAGAAGAATTTATTCAAATGTTGTCTAATTTGGAAAGATAAAAAAAACAACAACTTCATTTTAGAGCTCAATTAAACTGGGTGCTTTATTATTTATTTGGAAAAAGCGGTAACCTCTATTCAAAGATAAAATTCAGGAAGCAAAATAAAAAACCCTTTGATTAAGCTGTCTGGAAAATGTTGAGAACCACTCGCTTAACAATAGCTGGGAGGCTCTTTCTACAGCTGTTGACAGTTTGAGCTTTTATTACAGAACAAATTTCATTCAACATCTGCTTGCTTCAGTGAACAGGAAAATACAGCTGTGTAGGCTGTCCTTTTGTTGTCTTTGTGCACTCTCACAGAAATCATTTCTAGAATTTATGGCATGAAAGATCCAACAATTTTTTTTTTCTTAATTTTATAAGTGAATGACGTGTTTTTTTTTTTCAAAGTAATGACTAGCTTTGAGACCATAAATATTTGGGGAGGGAGGGTGAAATAGCATGTTTTACAGCTCATATTACAGTACCAGTGAAGCTAAAAGAAAACTAAAATGCATATTTGACCTAATTTGAATAAATCACCATTACATTTAAAAATATATTCCAACAAATGCATAATAAGCTAAATTTTATTTTAATAAAATATTAAAACTATTTATTTTTACAAGTCTTAGTAACTGTTACACATGAAGAGTTCAAAAGGTTTTTGACAAAAAAAATAGATACATTTCCAAACTTGTTTATCCCAAATTTGCCTCAGTCATATAAATAGATTTAAGTTCAACTGGATTTCAGCAAAGTTAAAGGGCACATTGGAAAAATTAAGGTTTACAATCTGCTGTGGCATAATAAATGTTTTGACAGGATACACAGACAAAAATATACACAATAGTGTCCTCATCTGGTTCGAGAAGGACTTGCAGTGAACGAAAACATTCTAGTCAAAGATTTGATCCAAAGACAGTCTTCAAGTGAAGGGAAAGCCCAGTTATATTTCTGAAATCTTTGCTACAGAAAAACTACAGAATCTCCACAGTATTCAGCTTACTCTTTTTTTTTTCTTCTATGCTTTTAGCCACATTCTTTATTATCCAAGTGTCTTTTAACATGGAAATCTGCCCTTGTTTAGGTCATGCTGTCTCTCTTATTTAATAAGCTCTTATTTAATAAGCTGCAGACTAGTCCAAAGATGGCATGATACATACATAAGGAATCAGCAATTGTAACATTTTGTTACAATTGCTGACTGTAACAGCAATTGTTACAATCAGACAGACTCTGTCCAATATTCAGTCAGTGTTACTTTCTGGAATTTAGTTTGCATTGCTTTCCTCTTCTCTTCAGCCTTAGAAAGCTGCTGCAGAAAGTTTACAACAGTTTTAAAACTGAAATATATAATAAAGTTCAAAAAAACAATTTTAGTCTTTTAATATAGTTACTTGTTACACTTGTGACTAACTCTGAATGCAGTCACTCTACTAAACACAAGGTGCCACTGTAGAGAAAATAATACTGTTACATAGCAAGAGTGGCAACAAGAGTTTATTAGAAGTCCACATTTTGCACACAAAACATCACATTTAAACTTATCACTGCATGACCAATCACAGATGCAAACTATGCAAACATTGACTGAAAGCAATGTTTGCATAGCTAAGCATAAGTATACTACTTTACTCCCCTCTCTTAGCATGAAATACTTCTCCAGTTCAAAACTATAGTCACTTCACAACTCTCACATCCATAAAAACAATAAAACACAATTTCATTTTTTTTAGAATCTTGACAAGAATGTCTTAAGCAAAGTTTATTGGAGACAAATAGTCATCAAATGACAACAAGGTTCTTCATCAACTTTAATTTCTCCAGCTTAAGTACTCTTTTAATGATTACATTTGAATTTAATGATTTTTAAAAAGTATTTATTTAGTTTTAGTTATTGGTCATGAGTACACATTAGTCAATTCATTGTACATTTTCTTTTTGGATATTGGTTTGTGTCAGAGTTGATTTTTCCTCTGATATTTTTCAGAAGTGTGACTGTCTTGTATGCAGTGTCCAGGGGGAAAGGTTAGGACAATTCCAAGGGCCCTTAACCGACAGCCCCTCCACCCCCCCAAAAAATAGATGTATATATTTTTTTTTTTACAGAAACAGAAAAGATAATTGGGGCCCTGTCAATTACTGTTTTTGTGTTGTTTTTTTTTAATTGTTTTTAGCATTAAAAATTAAATGTTACCACTCCCAGCCAAACCAAAAAGCAGTCATCCATATTTGCACTGAACCCCCCCTCTGGATCTGCATGAAATTGTTCCTGCTTGGCGCTCTGGTGAGAAGACAAGAATGACTGTGGCGGTTATTCTGCTGCTGAGAAAAATAATAAAGCCAGGTTTTCAAAAAATGGATAAGAGAGAGAAAAAGACAAGAGTTTGAATTTGTAGCACAGTTTTTCTCCAAGAGAGGTGAGTAGACTGTGTGAGATTATCAACCATTCAGCATAGTTAGCTTAGCTACAGACTACTGTTTGCCTCTATTTCACTAGCATTTAATGAATTGAGGAAAATAAATACCAAGACTTCATATTTAACTTGCCCCTGTACCTCTTACCACACTTAACAACAGATGAGTCAGTCAGCAGCAGCTCTAACCCCCGATACCAGCTTAACCTTTAACCCCAGTCCCTGTGTCCAATGACAAGCTAGTTAGCATCATTCCAGGGAATCTCTAGGGATTTCTCTGTCTTTGCTCTTTTTATAATTACACAACAAAAACAATATATTTGTTGCTGACAGAAATTCAAACAATCTTTATAAAATGATAATAAAAACAGCCTCCTGTCTGGACTGCAGCCAGTCAACACAGTGTTACCTTGGCTTGCGTTTAAATTGCAGACATCTGTTGCTACGTCCCTCCTAAGTGAAATTAAAGCTGCAATATGTAACTTTTATAAAACTTTTTTTTTTTTTACATACTTGCTAAAACTCTCATTATGTTGTGACAATATGGCATGAGAGATAATTTGTGAAAAAATTATTTCCTCTGCCTTCTCCCAGTGCTATGTAGAAACAACCAATCAGAGGTAGGAGGTGGATTTCAGCACTGTCAATCACAATCTCATGTGGCTGCTGATGAGATTGTGATTGCTGGAATAAAATGCAACTTCATAGTATTTTTTGAGAAGTCTTGATTGTTTGATGTATATTTTGCATGCTGTCTGTGACTGTTGCAAGTGGGGAGAGACCTTTCAGTAAACTAAAACTAATAATAATAAAAAATTCAAGCAACCTATTTACTGTATTGTATGCGGACTGTTGCATGTGAAATTCACGAGCAGTAAATATTACCGGTATGCTAGTATCAGTATTGGACCAAAGACAGCAAGGCAGTCGCAAGCCTTTAAAATTGTGATGCTTTATATGGATCAGATAGGCTCAAGAAACTGTAACAGCAGGTGCAAATGGGGGGCCCAATTTAATTCTTTGTCATGGGGCCCAGGATTCCCGGCAGTGTCAGTACTACTCCAAGAAATTAAGCTATAGCTCAGAATGGAGTTAGCCTTACAAGGCCCGAAAGATCTTACAGATTAGTTGTTTCGATGTTTCTTTTTTATTATTATTTCTTTCTACATTTCTTTCAGTTCTTTTAAGTGAAGCAGTGATTACAACCTCCAGCAGTGCCTTATCATCCTGGAGCCTGTAGTGAAGATGGAGCCACCTGCCTGATTCACAGAAGCCCTGTAAAGATCATGTATTTAGATTTTCAGAGTGATCAATTCAATGTTGCCTTAAGTGCAACTTAAAAAAATATGCCTTGTCAATTGTCTGAATATTTTTTAAAATCTATACAGACTACAGTTTGTACAATTTAAAATGTATGAGTCTCACTGCAGCTTAACATTTCTCTTTATTCTTTACATGTCAGAATCCCAGATGGAGTGGGATTTAAAATGCAATATAAAGGCTCCAACAAGAGAGAAGCAAAGAGATTACAGGGACAGAGCAGATTATATGACTTGAAGAAGCTCAGGTGCTTTAATGTTTGCAGCCAGATTGTGTATGCAGTCTTCAAGTCTGAGGAAGAAGTTTATTTTATTAAACCACCTTCTTGTTTTGCAGCAGGGTGGCTCATTAGCACAGATGTCCGCACAGACATGGCTATGGTTTGACTAGACCTTTTAATTAGCTCATGTCCCAGTGCAAGACGTACATGAAGAGAATTTATGTTTCTGTTATTCCCCACAACAAAGGGACTGACCAATTTGGTTACTATCAAATGGGTTCCAAAAGAAATGAATAACTGCTGTATTCAGAATTCAAGGCCTTCAGAATACATGATAGTGTAATTTTCTTTATACCCGTGGAAATAGCTGAAGCCTCAGTGTATCAGTTTGATTTCAGAAATTTAATTGAGATTGACTAATTACCAATAAAAATACTTTTTTGTGTGTCATGTGAACCAATGCAGTAATAAAAAAATTATAAAGGAGACATGCTCCCCCATGCCCAAACCGTCACACTCACTTTTTTGTTGTTTCTATTACAAAAGTTATAAAATTCCACAACCTCTGCTTGGACTTAATAAAGAATCATTATTATTTTTTTTAATGACAACAGTTTTTTTCAGGTAGTAATTATCACAAAACTCCATAAAGATATAATGTGCTCCTTTAAAATGCCTATCCAGGTTAGACATATCTTACTGCTGCCATTGTTTTAGTATCAGTATATTCTGCAGATTCGATGCAATGAAACTAATTTGTCACCAGATGGCAGTCCATGACTATCTCCATTAAATAGCTATATATATTTTACCACCTTTGACTGTGCAATAAAACACATATGTAGGTTAAATCAGGAACAAGCTTAGAAGTTTAAAGCTATGCACAGGAATTTAGACAATATTTTTGTTATTCTTTCTGTTGGCTAAAACAAACAAACAAAAATATCTAATGACTCTCCAAGTTGAAATTGCTTGTAATATTTTTTTTGTTAATTATAACACAGCTTTTCATATATTTGGATCTTGCTAATTTTGGCCATGACCTTTACAAATTTGGTTTTCAAAAAGGCAATCTAAATGATTATTTTCAGAGGGATAAAAAATATATTTGGCAATTCTGGTAAATAACATAATGGGTTTTATTTTTTGTTTGTTTTTTGTCTCTGAACATTGAATCCTCCTGAGTGCTTTTGTGATTAACGCTCTTCTGATTAACACTTAGTTGGGGGACAACTTATGTGTTGCAATATGGCAAAATGAGAATAAAAAATAAAAATATACGGGGTATCAATATTTTTGCAAGAAACTGTAAATGTGGGTATTCTTTTCTTGAGTTGCAGAAGTCTGATGCGCTGGTTTATGTTACAAAAAACAACTGGCAGTGTGAGTGATAAAATTTAAAGTAGTGGAAGAAAACCCTATCAGTCTCAATCAGTTTCTATGATGAGAAACTCATCAGTTTGTCTGTGTGAAGGATGTGTTCTTTGAAAATCCTAAATGGGTCAATTTATGATAGTGAGTGTGTTGATCCATCCAATGTCTCTTTCCTTAGCATAAATAATTTAGACATTTTAATTTAAATTAAAATGTTTGAAATAAATAAAACCTAGACAAAACTTTCTGCTAAATATTATTTTTGATGAGTTTCATACTATTGCTTTAGTAGAGCCAGCAGGGCAGATTTTTTTTGTGCAGTGCAGGACTATTACTTTAGATGTAATACCTTTTGACAAAGTGTCCTGCCTGATGAAGCACGACTGAAGACCTCTCAAATCTCTCTTTAAGCATTCCATAAAGTCATACTCTAACACAGCTTCGGATCTGTTGTTTGAGTGTCAATGGATTTTTATTACAAGGACATAATATGCAACTAATTAGCAAAGTGAATCCGTGAACTCAGGCAGGATTCTTTGTCACAGCAAGTAGATCAGTTTCTCTGCTAGATGAAATCATTAACTGTAATGTTAATACAGCAATTACTAGAAAGCACCTTGTTTTCCCACCCTAACAACTTAATAATGAAGTTGTCATTTGTTTTTGCCTTTGGAAAAAAACAGTGCCAGGAAAGAGGCAAAATAGTGCAGTAATATAGTGGATATTTATCCACTATATTTGATTAAAAAGCAGTTTTATTCAAATGTCTTTAATTTCATTTAGCTTTTTTTAATTCTGAGCCAATTGAATTTTAGTGTGATATATCATTTCTCACCCTGTATCTGTAGTAGTGATTAGTTAACTTCTTTAATTATTCGTTTCAGAAACGAATAATCTAGAGACAAATATTTGCAACCCAATTCTCCAATGTCTAATTAAGTATTTCTTGAAGGTCTTCAATCGATTGTTCTTTTAAGTCAGAGCATTTTAAGACACATGGATTCACTGATGCTATCCTAACCTTATATAACAAATTCAAGAATTTCCTTCCTATAAATATTATTCTTTTGAACAATTAACTGTATTATTCTCAGTGAAGAATATTTTTTGTTATTGCTGTGCGGTAAGAAAATAATTTATAGAATTCTTGCACACTACAGGATCAGGATTATGTGTGGTTAGAGTGATGTGGAATTGAACTTAGCTTTGGCTCAATCTTAGAGTATTTTAGAACAAAAAAATACAGATTGAATATCATAAGTGAGTAAGATGAGCTACAGAGTAGCTTTTATTTATTTTATTGAGTTAAAATAAAAATAAAATGTTTGTTTTAAAAAAAATAAACAATACTTTTTTTTTATTTTTTGGCACATCCATCATTTCCTATATTCCAAGCTTGCTGTTAAGTCAATGATGTATTTTGATTAAAAGCATGTGCTCAAAGGGGAAAATGGTATTCAGATTTGTTCTCTAATTAGCAGAGATGGGTCGGGATTAAAGGCAGGGAATGCCAAGGGCTGTTGCTTTGCTGTTTATTTATGCATGTATGCCACAAGAGACATGAATAAATGATGAAATAAGCATGTAATACATCATTATCAAAATGGTGGCTAGTAAAACACAAGCAAGAGAGTCATTTAGGGGCAGTTTTGTGTGTTTCACTTTGGGAGAATGTTTTGGTTTTTCAATGTGCTCATTTATGCACACAAGTGAGAAAAGTACTTATATCTGTCATGACCTGTGTAAGAATCATAAATAGAGGCCTTTGTTCATGGTGACAACCTGTCTGTTCCTGAAAGGCATCAAGTCATCTTTGCTTTAGGATAACTGGCAGTGATTGCTGAGCATGCAAGCACTGTCTCACAGTAACTGGTCACAATTAGCTGAACATTGCCCCAAACTTTAAATCACTCCCCTAAAATAAAAGCACTGGCAACCAAAGAATGTGAACTTGAGAATTTACCTTTATTTTAAGCAGATGAAAGCAGCATGAGTCATAATATTTCTTTGTACTTGTTACATTCTCAACATTCCTGCATCCAAAGAGAAAAATAATTTAATTGTTTAATTAAGATCACATTACCAACCCAATTTAATAATCCCAAATTCTCAGTAATCTTGCTCCAACTCATTGTAGTTTTCTTGTCAACTCTGTAAAAAAAAATAAAAATAAAATAAAATTTGTATCCCTCCAATAAAAGTGATACATAGTTTCCCCCATGGTCCTTCAATCCCTCTCTTTGCTTAGGTAATCTAAACAGATGTGGACTTCCCTCAAAGTCCCCCATCAACTCTGCGCCCCCTCTCACATAAACTAATCCGAACCATGACTGTGATAGCAGAGTGCCATCTGCTGTGCTCGAACGCTCTTTGAGATGGGCAGAGCTCCACATCTGGACTACTGCCTGGCCATCCTGTTTTCTACTTATTATCCTCTCTATATACAGTCCCCACCACTCACTCAGAATGCAACAAGGATTTAAAAGCTCATCAGGCTTTATAGTCTTAATAAATCAGCATCACAGTCAGGGATACACCAGATGTTAATATAACGTAATGTGTGCAGCTATTTGGAAAGAAAAACAAAATTGAGATCTTATAAAAATTAAAATGAAGTTAATGTGTTAACTTAAGTTCGGGAGCAGGGCCACGCCCAAACCACACCTCTAATTTCCCAGGCGGCCTATTTACAGTATACTCTGCTCACCCACTCATCTCAGTCTGTTACGTTTTGTCAACAGTCAGACCCGTGTTTCTTGCTACGATTTCAAATCTTTAGCTCTACGCTTCTGATTCAAACGATGATCTTCAATACTCAAACTGCTGCCGAATATTCTCCTCTTCCAGTAATTAGTCAAGCTCCAAGTCACCCTCAAAGAAGGGTTTGACACTACACTACAGTGGCACCAAATATTGACATTGTAACAATTAATGTAAACAATGAATACAGTTCATCAAATGTGGTTTTTAGTGATAAATAATAATGGATGTTGGAGAAGGTTGATACATGGTTTTAATTTATAACGTCAAAGTCAGGTTGCCTCAGTAAAGCTCTGAAAACTTACTGATTAAGAACAGATGTTGCCGTTAAACCACTATTAATTGTCAAAAGATTATTCATTTATATTTTGTCACAGATTCCTGTTGAAACATCTAGAAAGATATTATGTTAAATTTGGATCCTCTGGCCACTCACATTTAATGTTCAATAGAAAGAGTTTTGAAAAAAAAACAAAAAAAAGTATTTCCAAAGTGTTCTGCCAGCTGCCACTATAAGAAATGACTAAGTAATTAGAAATTAAATGAACACTGATTTCCAACACTTTAGAAATCAGTGTTATCATAGTTATCACCTTGTGGTGATCAGAGGGTTAACCACTGATGATCTGCACTCAGTACTGTAAATGAGATATTCAGTTTGGTGCCAGAAATGACAGTCCAGCAAATTAGCTTTGAAACTAACAATCTGTGACTGCTGAGGGATGCCATGTCCAGAAATAATAGTATATATCCAGACAAGAGTGTATTGAGAGGTAGTAGATGTTTGCATATATTCATGACAGGCATAAGCGTAATGTTAAATTAAAGACATTTTTGGACAGCTTTTTTATTAGATTTTAAAAAATTTTTTGTTTTAGATGAAATTATTATAAAACAAACAACTTTAAAATTAGAAAACAAGAATGGTGAAAAGAAATTAGATTAGATTAGATTAGATTAATGGATTTAATCTAATCTACACAGTCGGAATTATTCCCACAGGCACAGATTTATACACCCACTAATGTTTGGTTAACCAGTTTGCTGTTAGGAACTTGAACCGAAATCATATTATTGCTTGAAACCAAAACCAAGTTCTTGGCAAATGCATTATGTTTCTTCTATTCAGAATTTCTAAAGCTCTTTCAAATTGGCTGGTTTTGTGGTAAAAAAATGGAAATGCACCATCAATGGATTTTCAATAGAATTTGTCAGGGCCAATCCAGAACCTAAATCTTGTCCTGTTCTTTCCATTTCAAAACTGTTTTTTATGTGCTTAGGCTTGTTGTTCAGTTAAAACTGTTGTCATGTATCAAAATACCAACTCAAACTCAACCATAAGAGGAAATGGCTAGAGTAATCAGGAACAATCCGAAAATAAACGTCCGTCGTAAACTGAAAAATTCTGAAACACCTGGCTCTCACTTGATAGTGGAGTGACCTATTTTTCAAACTTTGGTAAATTTAAATCCCCCAAAGCTTCATTAGGTGATGTTACTAATAAAATGGAGTGATTTATTTATTTGATGTACAAAAAGTCAATTGACTCTTTATCTTGGCACCATCAAGGATATATTGAAGAAGTCTATTGAGACAGATATTGATTGAGTCATTAATCTGAATTACCACCTCTAGACACACAGAAGATACATGTCCGACAACCAAATGGATGCTTTAGACTTCACTACCTGTAGATCTTCCATCTGCATGCATTCTTCTTTGGTCCGTATTTACTAATATGTACACAGACAATGTAAAGACAAGATTGCAGAACAAAAGACTCATGAGGGAAGGAGTTGTTTTATCTATCAACAAACAATGATATAATGGAAAAGGTGGCTTAAAAGGCAGGAGGGCCCTGCTGTTTCTACATGGAAGATGGTTGATTACAATCCCATCAGACCAAAGAGTTTGCCTTGACATTTAGGTTATAGTGAAAGAGGATGTTCAGGTATGTGCAGGTGTTAGTCTTTCTAACTCTTGTGTTTAGATGTATTTTTTACTTACTTTTTGTGGGTTTTGTGTTTTTCACTAAGTCCAATCCATCTACAAACTCCAAGAAGATTACATAGACACGTGTAAAAATTAGAATGAATCACTAGTAAATTTTGCAAATGCTGTTTATTTTCTTCACCTTTACAAAAATTCCTTGCAAAGGTAACAAATGAAAACTGACCACCGAAAACAAATTTTACAGAGCCCAGTTTTAAGTATTAACCATTTCTGAAACTGAATTCATAAATAACAGGAAACATAGGAATAAACTGAGCAGCATTGTTTTTTCAGGTTTATATAGGACAAGAGTGCCCAAGTCCAGTCGCTGAGAGCTCCACTCCAGCACACATGAATTAAATAACTCCTTAGCATGTCTTTAATTTCTGCAGAAAGCTGGCAAAGGGCTATTGATTTGACTCTGATATGTTAGACAAAATAGATAATAGCTCTGCACTGGACTGGGGATATAAGTAATCTCTGTATTTACAGTAAAGCCTCTGATTGATTTCTTAAGCCAAGTATCATAACTGCCCTGTATTTTCTGCCAAAGATAAGACTTTGACAGAAACTTGTACAGGTAAAGATGCAAATATGTTTTACTGGAAGGTAGAAGTGTGTGATACTACATATTTAGATATCAATCCGATACCAAATAAATACAGGACTCTTATTGCCGACACTAATATCAGTTTGATGTGTCATCAAACTTCTGATTGTCATGTTTTTGTGTTTTTTCCCTTGAATTATTTTGGTCAAACCAAGAACAGAATCTGGACAAAGTTTACCTACAAATACAAAAATTAGCATTTGAGACCAAATCAAAACAAAACCTTTTTGAGATAGAGTTGAAAAACTATAAAATAAAATTTTAAGAGTAAATCTGAAACTATAAAGTGTCGATCATGCTACACTAGTATTGATCCAATACTGACACCAACATGATATTTATATTGTCGATATTTGGGATCGATTCGCCCACATCTGCTACAATTTAAGTGCAAGGCAGTCACTAGTTGTACCACATATAAATGTAGTTTTTGGCAAAAAAAACTTTATTTACGTGGCAAATATTGACTTCATTTGGTCATGAGTGAGTCAGTATATGTGAGATTCAAAGATCCGTTCCATCCTCCCATTTTGTGCTAGCAGCTAACTCGTTCTTCATTCAATTTTAATGTGTTTACCACACCAGATGAATTCCTCCAAACACACATCTGTCAGAGTGATGACAATCACTAACTGATCCCCAGTGGGTGATTGCAGTAACACCCATTCACCCTCGCCATCCTGTGCATATGGGAAATATGTGATGTCATTTGGCTTTAAAAAATTAGCAACTTTAGACAGTCAATCATGGGTCATAGAGACATCTAATTTCAGAATGCAAATTTTTAAGAAATTCACTCAGATATAGTTGAGCTTAAAACAGAATAACACAACCACCAAAAATACTGTATATGATTTTTTTATTAATTATCCTTTTAACATTAGCTTTACAACAGGCAGTATGCTTTATTGTTTTGGAGAATACATTCTGAGGATAACTGGCTCTGCCAAACTGCCAGACTGTCTCTTTAGATGCAGTGAATGAACACTTTTACGGGAACATGCACTGATGCTCATGGCTGCCCACAGCTGTACTGTCCCTGATTCACCTCAAGCACTCTTTGTTTTAAATGACATTTCAAAGGGACAAAGAACTGAGTTTTTTTATGCAAATCTTTACCCTTCTATATAAAATCAAAGAATATCAGAATGCAGTTTTCAGATTTGGAATGATAAGCGTAAAAGCATCAAAAACAATGACATTGTAAAAAGCAAAAATTGTACACTTTACTGCATAGGTGCCTAAATCCAGTCCTCAATCACAAAGCAACTGTGGTATGATTTTTATTTTTTTCCTTCCCCAACATATCTGAATCACATGAATGGTTCATTACCATACCTCCGTTTAGCTGTATGATATGATGATGAGACAATTCAAACATTTGATTCAGGTGTGTTGGGGCAAGGATGCATCCAGAGGTTACAGAATTCTCTCAAGGACTTTATTTGAGTCTCTCCTCCTTTGATGGAAACTATAAAGCTGTTAACAAGAACAGGACTTGATGTATAACTATTGTTAATTTAAGAAATTTATTTTTTGAAAAAGAGTGTCTTCTTTACTTTTGTTTGGTTAAGAATGGGATTTGTACCGTATTTCCCGGACTATAGAGCACACCTGATTATAAGCCGCACACAGTACATTCTTAAAGGAAAAACCATTTTGTACATACATAAGCCTGTAAGGTACACAGAAAGAGTTTTCAAAGTTTTAGTAATATACCTTAGCTTTTTTTCCAAACAGTGCCTGTGACGCGGCAGTAACACAGCAGCAACACGGTAGCACAGCACTAACAGGGCTGGTTA
>CAEFZY010036420.1:0-79076 GCA_903066815.1 Brachyrhaphis roseni
AAAGAGCCGGCTCTCCACACTAAAAAGAGCCGTTAGAGCCGCATCTCGAAAAGGAGCCGAAAATCCCATCACTACTATCCTCTACGCCACCACAGCACGCCGCAATCATTATTTTTAAATAATTCAAGGCCAACTTTTGTTGTGGGTTCCACTGAAGAAAGCAAGTCCAACAGCAATGGACCTTGTACTCACACAATATTTTAACTTTGACTCTCTCACATACCCGCTGAGCTCGGGAAGAGTCGGATGATGGGGCGGAAGTGGGTGTCCCGTCAGTTCCTGAAAACACGGGAAAAGAACTTGAAGGTGGGGGTCCATTCAGCCCCTTCTGGAACCGCGTGCGAGGTAAAAAGCTCACAAGGGTCCACACGAGGACTGGGTTAAAAGAAATGTTAAAAAAATTAAAAATGACGGTCAATTGTTTTTACCTCAGCACGGCATTTAATCACAATTAATCTATTACTACTAGCTCTGACCAAAAAAGAAACAGAAAAAAACAGTAAACAAGCAAAAACAAAAACGCACAGGAATTGGCACGCATGCGCACGGGCTAGCGCGCGTCAGCCGGCTGTGCGTCTGTCGTGCTGAAAAGCTCCGGCTTTGACTACAGGGCGCCCCGGAGATAATTGGTGTCCTTGGAGTTGAATAAGCTCATTCTAAAACACCTCAGGCCCGGGCTGTCCCGGTGTGTGTGACTGTGTATTGAATAATTGATTCCAAGAGGGAGGGGCGGTTCCGATCAGATCTGAAAGCATAATGACTTTATATAATTAGCACGCAGGGACAAAAAAAATAAATAAAAATAAAAATTGACTGTGGAAGTTTTTTTTCTCTGAATTTTTTGCAGTGGGAGAAGCAGAGAGAAAGAGAGAGAGGAAGAAGGGGAGGGAGGGAGCCGTGCAGAGTGTGTGCAGAGTGTGTGCAGAGCGGCTCATTGCACTGAAGGGAACGGCCGCAGTCCGTGCAGATACAGACATACTTCAGCACTGACATCAGCCAGGACAGCCTCACACTCTCTACGTTTAAAGGACATCTCCCCCTCGCCGAAGAGGTGACACTCGAGAAACGTCATCTGTCATCCATCCACGGACTCAGTTTTCATAATTATAATAATAATTATTATTATTTTTTAAGAAGACAGAGACTGAGCGGGTTTTTTTTTCCCTCCTCGCTGTTCTCCGGGGACAATGAGGAGCAGATCCGAAGTTTGAGCGACTCCAGACTGATCGCAGTCATTTGCGCTCCGCTCCGAGGGTGTCCGTGTTGATTAGCGCTGTTATTTAGCAGACAGAAGAAAAAGAAGAAGAAGAAGAAGAAGAAGAAGAAGAAGAAGAAGAAGAAGAAGAAGAAGAAGAAGAAGAAGACGTGCGGGTAGTTCTGTTCTTGTTGAATTGTAGCCGCTTGTTTCTCCCCTGAAGGATGGTGCTAGACAAGGAGGAGAGTAAGTATAAAGGGATATTTGTTCCTTTTTGAACTGAGATGTGGAGTGGAGTATTGAAATGTACTTTATCTGCTCAGATCTTTTCCCATAAACATAAAGCTCTATAGTCCTGACTTACATCACTGGTTGTCATCAGCTGTACTTTTAAAAAAATAATTTTACTAGAATATGCGGACTGTATTATCCTTTGATCTGATATGCAGTTGAATTTTCTTGCATGTCAAATAAAATTACAAATATATGAAATAGAAGAAAAAAATGAAATACTGACTCAGAATAAACGGATGTGCCATAAATAACTTCGCATTTTATGTAAAAATAAATAAACAAGTAAATAAATAAATAAAAAACACTGGAGTCCAATAGGAAGTGGAAAATCATCCAACCTGCTGTCAGACTGACATGTTCACCCATTCCTTTTTGCAACAGCTCAGTCAAATTGGACGGACAGCATCTATGAACATCGCTTTTCGAATCTTGCTAAAGATTCCAAATTAGATTTAGATTTGTACTTTGACTGGGCCGCTCCATTGCAGCTGTATGTTGAGGGTTGTTGTCCTGCAGAGTGAAAGAAAAAGCTCAAGTCTTCTGCAGTCTCTGTCAGTTTTTCTTCTAGGTGTCCTGCAGCACAGAAGCCTCCCCTCAACATGATGCTGCCACCACCGTGTTTGCTGTGGGACTCAAGTGTTTCTTGCAGATCTTTCATACTGTCTGCATTCATGAAGCGGGAGTCTTGAAAGCGTAGGAGTTTCTTCAGCTCAAACACTGATTGGCTGGCTCTACTTGATCTGTTTTTCTGTCCCTTCACTGCTAAGTTGCACGGAGGAACTCATCAACATTTAACCCTCCCTAGTTATAAATAACTTTGAAAAATTGCTACCATTAATTATTAAATCAGCATTCTTGCAAAAGTAAATAAATAGATGATACCAGAGAAGTCAGTTAGTGATATTTAGAGGAGCAGTATTATGTGTTTTCCAGTCACAGAGTGCCATTTTATAGCACAGTCAAGTAACTATGTTACCTTCTGCTGTTATGAAAGTACTGTTTATATCACATTAAAATAAATTTGAGTTTATAATTTAACACCTTGAAATTGGGCCTATGTCTCTTTAAAAACTTCTGCTCCTTTTGAAATTCCACCTTCAGGAAGTTATCACAACATGGCTCCTCTATTAACACTTTAACAGCGGTTTTATCAGAGCAACACTGAGAAGTAGCTCCTATAATGAGCTCAGCAGATGTGCAGTTCCTCCCGCTGTTTGCTAATTGCTGCTGGCTAGTCTGAAGGAGCCGAGTGGGAGAGCAGTGAGGGGAGGGCTGCTCTGTGAGGCAGAAGCTTGGAAACTACAGCTCTTAGGAGGAGCTTTGTCCTCAAAGGCAGCACTAGGTCCACCCAGGCGTTTTTAGCATTTTACATAATACCGTCCCTTTAAAACCAAAGAAAAGAAAAAGTCAAAAGACAGACATTAATTTTACCCAGTCACTTCCTGTTATGATGGAACGCCTAAGCAACGTTCATCCAATCAGTCTTTGACATTGGGATACCCCCATGATGCCTGTCCAATCGTGTTGTGCCTGACTTTGCTCATCCAATCAGGTGTAGTTCTTCCTTTGGATATTTAGATATTTCTACCTCGCCTGCAGACATACCTACCTGGGTTTGAGGAACACTTAACTGATTGTCCAATCAACAGATTCTTCCACTTAACTTGTGGTTCTCTCCAGCCAATGTGCTAATTATCCCACCTGTCAGTTTAGGTCAGATCTTGGTAGTTTTGAAGGTGCGATCACACATTGAACAGAGCTCTTTGAGAAGCTTAAAGCTTGACAGATCAAGCTTTAAGTTTGATCTGTCAAGCTTTAAGCAAAGTTATTTGAAACTTCTGCAGAACTTGACCTCTGACCTGTCTGCTGTGTTCTTTGTTCTTTATGATGCTGTCTGTTCAGTGTAGCCTAACAAACCTCTAAAGCCTTGGAAGAATAGCAGGATTTAAACTGACATAAAGTTGCACACATGTAAACTTCTTAATTCAGTTGAACTCAGTCTTTGCGGTCTCTTTTTGCTTTGCTGTAAATCCTTTTGTTGAAGAAATTTTACAAATAACTCAATCAGTTGATTCGCCACATTTCATGTGATGCTGGGAACTGGGAAGTAATGGAATTAAGTTTACTGATGTTCTATACCCTACGGTTGAAAACTGGGGCAAAATTGGGAATATTTCAGTTCTCTGGTTTCTATTTGGTCATTCTTTCTGTTTCATTTCAGGCGTGTCTGTCATTCCCCTCCAGTCCAGAGAGAAGCCAAGAGGCTGTGCCGGCTGCAATGGGAAGATCCGGGACCGCTTCATGCTCCAGGCATTAGACAGGTTCTGGCATGAAGACTGTCTGAAGTGTGCCTGCTGTGACTGCCGCCTGGGACGGGTCGGCTCCACCCTGTACACCCGGGCAAATCTTATCCTCTGCCGCAGAGACTACCTGAGGTATGGCTTCCATGTGCTGGATCGTCAAGTTAATTGGTCTCTTCAAAATGTCCTGAGGTGTGAGTGTGTGTGCTTAGTTGTTTATGGTGTGTCTCTATGTGACCCTGCCTTTCGTCCAGTGAGAGCTAGAGATATCGACCCTGCAAGGATAAGCCAGAAAATACCATGTTCCAAATTATTATGCAAATTGGATTTAAGTCTCATAAAAATTAAATTTTTTGTTGTGCTATTAAATTTATAGATGGTATTGTGTGTCAGGGCTCTTTGAATCACTATAATTAATTTCAGAGAGCTGGTTGATTAGTTTGTCTGTTGAGCTCAATTAAAGGAAATCTACTTAAGAAGGATGTTCCACATTACTAAGCAGGCCACAGGTTTCAAGCAATATGGGAAAGAGAAAGGATATCTGCTGACGAAAATCATCAGATAGTGTAGTGTCGTATGACAAGATATGAAAACATTTGATATTTAACAAAAACTGAAGCGTTATCATACTGTGAAGAGATTTGTGGCTGATTCAGAACAAAGATGGTTTGTACAGATAAAGGAATAATGAGGAAGGTTTCTGTTAGACTAATTCATGGGATTAAGAGAGCAGCTATTAAAATGTCCTTACAAAGCAGAAAACAGTTATTTGAAGCTGCTGGTTCCTCTGGAATCTCAAGGTAGAGGATCCTCCAGAGGCTTGCAGTGCATGAACCAACTATTGGGCCCCTAACCAGAGCTCACAAGCAGAAACGGTCGCAGTGGGTCCAGGCATACATGAAGATTAATTTTCAAACAGACTTGTTCACTGATGACCGCTGGATGGTCCATCTGGACCATCTGGATGGTCCAGATGGACGCAGTAGTGGATTGGTGGTGGATGGCCACCACTTCCCAACACGGCTGTGACATCAGCAAGGAGGTGGTGGAGTCATTATTTGGGCTGAAATCATGGGGGGAGAGAGAGAGAGAGAGAGAGAGAGAGAGAGAGCTGTATGGCCCCTTCAGAGTCCCTGAAGGTGTGAAAATGACCTCAGCAAAGTAGTGATCAGTCAGAAAGTATATGGACTTTCTGACTGATCACTTTCTTTCATGGTTCAGAAAGAAGAGCTTTGTCCAGTAAAAATTGATTTATACTGTAATAGTTCGTGACTTGAAAATTATACTGACCATCATTTGCATTGACCATTTAAGAAAATCTGAGAAAATATCACTTGCATAATAATTTGGAACACGGTGTAGACAATAGATGGGCTTGATTGTTGTGTCGCCCGCATTTGATTGTTTGCTACAGTGTTGTTCGACTTAGGCGCAAATCAGACTGCAACAATTTTACATTCTTCGACACATAAACTAGCTAGAGGGTTCAAGGATTTGGAAGAACTGACACCAAATGCAACAGTCAGCAGCAAGCTCACGGAGTTGGAAGAATGAATGGAGGAAAAAAGGAGACAAGCAGCTGACCTTTTAGTATGTTTTGAGTCATTGTCGGGAAATGTAGAGTGAAGCCAGAACAGTGGGGTTGGAGCTTTCTATAAACGTACCCTTATTTTCTTAAAATGAATTATGAAACCTTTCCTCTGTTTGATGTGTTCTGCAGAGAATGGAAGAATTTTTTTTTTTTTTAAATACAGGTGTTTTGGCTTCCTCTGTAAGATGTGAGGGGAAACCATGTGAGGGAAACCATAAGGTTTCCTTTGGAAACCTTATTTCCAAAGGAATAAGCAACGAGAGACAGGAGGCCTGTAATGCCTGAGGATGTCTTTGTAATGCTGCTTATGGCCAGTCCTTGTCTCCATTTAGCACAGAAACACATGTTGAACGTTTTTAGCCCATAGGGCGTGTCCAAATTTAGGCTAAACCAAGACATTGAAAGTCAGACTTGGTTGGAGAATTTGGTCAACCTCAAACACATTTCAACCACATTTAGACACCAACATGTTGACGTCTTTTCTCCTTTCTCTTTTTATACCGCCATTATAAAAATGGTGGGCAACATTGATTCTCTCCAACGAAATTTTCCCGATGAAGATGGAAGCTTGTTAGAGAAGCATGTGGCAAAAGCATTAAGACCACAAAAAAGCAAATCTTTGTGCGTTTTCAGGAAATGTATGTGCTTTGTTAGGCAAAAGTAGGTTCACACTTAGGTAATCCAGATTTGGAAGTTTTAGTGTTAGCTAGCTGAAGGCAATCCTGGTAGCTTGGTCAGTTAACTCTGTGCTTAGCTAACAATCTTCATATATCATATATTTGTTATTTTTGCAAAGTAGAACATGATTAACTCACTAACGAAAACTAAATAATTGTTGTTACGTTTTTCTTTCAGACAAAGGGGGAATGAACAAATAAAATACTTTTTAGGTGTCTTGCTAAAGAATCATATATATATGTGGCGGGCAAAGCTCACTGTGATCGGTGTCCCTTATTTTCATTTCTGAAAGGTGGCATTTCTAGCATAGCAATGAATAAAGACAGAAGAAACAATAAAAAGTAAATTCTTTGTAGGTTTTCAGGGAAAATATTAGCTTACGGTTATGGTAATTGCAGACATTCCCCAGTTGCCCCCAGAGGTTTTGTTTTTGCTGGCTAGCTAGCAGTGTCACATCTATGCTAAACCAAGCTAACACCCGAGAGATAATTAGCTTAGCCTACTCTCTCTGAGGTGAGCTAAGCTAAATATCTTTTGGTTTGGATTTCTTTGGTTTTATGTTTGGCAAGAAAATGAATACCTACCTAGCTGCCAAAATACATCAATGTTAAAAAGCTGATTAAACCTTTTTCCATACACAAGTTGATTAAAAGGAAAACAAGAATTTGTTGCACAGATCTGAATTCACTCGAGATTTTGCTAATCCATGCAAGGTCTCGTACTCAAATGTATACACAGCCTAAATCCCTCTAAATCCTTTAATAAGTGGTGCTGATGGTTGTAGAATGTGTTTAACTTGAAAAGGCCAAGTCTCATTAACTTCTGACTGGTGATGATGATTGCTTGCAGATGATAGTTTCTGTGTTGCTATAAAAAAGGATTTCCTTGACAGGACTGACTGGACTGAGAAATAATCAAGTTGGGAAAGTTCTTCGAATCCAGTTTAAAAAAAAAGAAAAAAGAAAAGCAAATCCCAAATAAGCAGTCCAAAAAACAAGTGATTTGTTTAAGTCAACCTAATGTCAAGGCCTGCAGGACAACCAAAAAACCAAAAGAATAAAAATGGGATGTTTGGGATCCACCCAGGCTCTAATTTGCTATAAACTGAAACTTGCTTAAACACAAGTGTCACTGGCCTCTGTCTCCAATGAGCTTTGTCAAAACGAGCCCCTCTCTAAAATGCCTCTGGTTGTTCAAGCTAAGTCAGCAATATTGCATATGCATATAAAATTATAAAATCAACTTTGATTGAATATGGTCATTATAAAAAAAATCCTCAGTAGATTCAAACGTATCCACCCGCTTCTTGTTTTTTCCAAAATTATTGAAGTGCTGTAAAATCATTCCAACCTGGTTGGAATAAATCATCCCAAGCTAATGAAAACTACATTAGCTTGGGATGCTTGAGTGATCAGACTCAAGACCTGAGTGTAGTAACTTGGACCTTCACAAACACATAAAGACAGTTACAAAGTCAGCCTTCTATCAGCTGAAGAACATCTACAGGATTAAAGAATTAATGTGATTTGTTCTGATTATCCATTGGATCAATATCGGTTTCGCCCAGTGCTGAAAGATGTGATATTGATATCATATTGGAAGTGAAAAAGTTGTATCGGGACACCCTTAGTTTGAACTCACGTCAACTTTCCATTTTCAAAATGTAATGCGTATTGCTATTTCCTAATTGCTTATTATATTATGTTTCTATGTAAGGAACTCTGAACTGGCTTGTTGCTGAAATGTGGTGTGCAAATAAACTTGACTGAACACAACGGTGCCAAATGTAGGATTTGAATCAACAGGATTTTATAAAACTGGCTGGTCCGAAGGTCACACCCCAAAACAATTTCTCCACCAAATTAGCAACGTGTGGAGTCAGGTCAGCAGCTAGAACTCCTGATTTCTCAGCCCCCGATGCCGAACCCATGTGTTAGTCTCATGTACAATCCAGCTGGATTTCGTTGGAGCTAAGTCGCTCATTAGCCGCGCTGCATTTAGGAGACCAAAACCCCTTTTGACAGTTAAATTGGCTAGATTGCCTCCTGTTTCCCTCATCATTGCAAGGGTGCAGACCAAAAGCCTTTGAAGAGCTGGATTAAAACCATGTGATTTCTTTTAATTGGACCATTAGTGGAGAATTAGCATTGAGCTTCGTAGCCTCGTTAAGGAGAAAGGGGGAGGAAAAAAAACAAAAAAACACCAGGTGCCTGTGAAGGACTCACACTCGTTAGATCAGAACATTCTGGTAATTAGGGCTTGCTTTTGTTCCCGCATTAGTCACTCATTTGATGACGTTTTTCAGTTGTTGTCTCGGGCTGTGGGATACAAATTCTCCTTTCTTTCTCCCCTCTCTTTCCCTCTTCTTCCACGGATGTCGTTTTTTTTCCTTCCAAATGGTTTCTCTTTGACCTCCCCCTTTTTTTTTTTTTTACGTGGCCTCTTATGGAATATGGAAATCAGTCGTGGCCACTTGTCTTCATGCGTGTTAGGCTCTGAGGGAGCCATTTGCTTGTTCTGTCGGAGGTGAGTGAGAGGTGAAGCCATCTGCAGTTGGCCAGAGACAGAGCGTTTTAAAACCCTACAGAGTCAGTTCCCAGGTAGTTCACTTGTTGCTTTAAAGGAAAATGTTCTCTTCCATGTTAAAATTGGTAACATTTCAGGGTTTTTTTTTTCAGGAAAAGAGCTGATAAAGTGAAGCCATGAAAAAAAAAAAAATCACCCTCAATATCATTCAGCCACATATCAGAGGAAGCAGAGTGTTGATGAGAGCAGAAAAGAATCCTTGAGCTTGTCTTTGCGAAATGTTGGCAGAAGAGCAACAACGTTGTTAAAATATGGGAGCATGCTCATTTTAATCCAGGCTTGCTGGCTGCTTCGCTAGGCCTTTAATCACACTGTATACCCCGATGGAAAGAAAGAAAGGAAGGGGAAAAAAAAGCCCCCAACCACAAGATTTCTGGCCAGCTGTTTCTGACTAAAATCGGACATAAATAAAACCGTTCCGAGCAAAGAAAGGAATAAGAGACTGGAAGTGCGGTGCCTTGCTAAAGTATTTGCACCCCTTGAACTTTGGTCACGTTGCGACCACAAACCTTAATGCAGTTTATTGGGATTTTATGAGACAGACCAACAACATGTAGGACATGATTGTGAAGGGGAAGTGGAACCCTAACCCAAGATGGAAATCTGGAAAATGGGGAACGCCTTTGTTTTTCAGCCCGACCTTATTCCAGAGCAACCAATCGTCCCACTTGATTAAAAATGAAACATTTATCTTATCATTTATCAACTGTTGTGAAAAATGTCTTATTGTGATAAGAACTTGGATTCATCGTTGCCTTGATCAATTCCAATTACTGATGTTAAATAATAAACAAAAGTGATAGTATTATTGGAAATATTAAAATTACTCATTTCTGCGTTGTTTGTTCCCCAAGAGCATCAATACATATTAGTAAAACTGAAAATATGATTAAATGCAGTTACTGTGTGCCGGTTAATGATATAAATCTTCCTCTCCTAAGACTGTTTGAAACTGAAATATTTTTCTCAGTCAGCTACCTAAAAAGAAGTAACAATATTGTTATCATATTAGTACTATAAAACATCACAATAAAATTCAGTATCATCCACCGCTAGTCTCAAAACAACAATATTATCGTTTATCGCAATAATTGCAGGTACAATTTGTTATTGTGACAGGCTAACTCACCGGTTAGAATGAACACCAAAGAACAAACAAAGCAGAAAGGTCAGGGGTAGGGTGGTGGAGAAATTTAGATCAAAGTTACGTTGTGAAACTTGTTGGCAGTATATGGATTCCCATTTATCAACAACATTTTTAGTATTCATCTTAGTTTTGGAGTAACTAGAACCATAAACAGTGACCTACTTTTTCTCAAAAGCAAATCTTACTTCTCAAATAAGAAAACAACCCAAAAAATGTAGGAACTTTGGTTTTGTGGATCTGTTTTGTACAAAAATCAGACTATTTTTCTTAGTTTTAAAACATTTAAATAAAATAAAGGCACCAAAAGTTTGTCTTAGAAATGTTTTAATTAAAAAAAAGTATAATTTTTGTGGCCCCAAGCACTTTCAACTTAACAACTTTGACCCTCAGGGTATAAAGCCTCTGACATTAAATTAGATAAAAAAAAAAAATTAAAAAAAAACCTTATGTTTTTGACTGGCCCAGTCAAAGTCCAGACCTATATTTAATTAAGTGTGACAAGACTTGGAAATTACTATCAGTGAAGAAACTTCACTCTGCCTGACTGAGATTGATCCGTTTTGTAAAGAACAGTGGGGAAAAATCCCAGCGTCTCGATGTATACCTGGTATAAGCACACACCAAAACATGGTTCTAAAAGAAGTCACTTTTAGTCACTTTTTGGTGACTCAGCACATGCAATCTATCACATACAATTCCAAACAGAAGACATTATAGTTTTGTTTTAAAAAGTGACAAGCTGCTCGAATCAGCAGTGGTCTGAGCAGCAGATGATGAGCTGCTGACCGCCTGACTCATAAAAGTCACTGTTACCGTGTAAGTGACGGCAGTGGCAGCACAGGATTCCACTTCTGAAACAATCTTGTCGTCCATCAGTTTTCAACATGTGCAAACATTGACCATTTTCCACTTCCAAGCTTGGGAGTCAGGGGGCCGTTCCGTGTTTCTTTTATTGCGACCTGCAATGGGACAACTTGTAGGATGAGTGGATAATAAATTTAATGGTTTGCAGCATTTTGGGTTTTTTTAATGACGTAGGGTGCAGTTTCTTTTTATGAGAAGCTCATCCCATCATGTTTCCATAATTACAATTTGGATGTTGATTTGAGTCCCTTTCTCACACTTGGCTGCGTATACAGATGATGTGATTAGACGACTCTGGTGAGTAATCTGTGAGAAATGCAGATCACCCCTAGAAAGAAAGCAGTAAATTGGTTATCTGGAGATGGTGGATTAGCAACATCTGCGCTGCTCACTGAGACGCACAAGCAAGTTTTTAACACCCTTACTTCTTCATAGTTGACTGAAAAAGTATTTACATCCCTTAAAGTGTTTTGTAATTTGTCATGCTTCTGCCACAAACATCAGTTTTAACAGTATTTGAGTGTCATCAATAACTACAAAAAAAAAAGCAAAAACAAAAATCATCTCATGTTAGAAATGTCCTTCCAAATTTGCAGCCTGTGTTTTTTAAGTCCCAATATGTCTTTAGTGTGGGAAAAACTACAAATACTCCAAAGACACTGCTAGCTTCTTCTCCAGCTTGGTGTTTTAGGACCAGGTTGTCTTTCATTTGAGATTTTTTTTATTTTATAACATCACTTTGAGCCCAAGGTTTTTTATTTTTTACTTTTTGTAAAAGCATTAACTCGAGAAAGCTCTCTGCCCAGCCCGGCACTGTCGACGAGCATCATACAGACAGTCAATTTTAAAGAGGTACTGTTTCTTTAACAATGGTCACTATCGCCATGTTTGTCCAAAAAAACTTCTATGTGTTTGCTAGCTTGCTGCCCATTTTTTTGTAGCCTGCAAAATTGTTTTTGTTTTGATAGAGTGAGCTGTAAAGTAAGGCTGGATAATAAATTAATATTATATATCACAATAGACACATGATCAATATCAGCAGATAATAAAAAAAAAATCAATAATTTCACTGAGCTCTTATTCAGCATTCTGGGGGATGTAGGTAGAGGAAATGCTTCAGTCAATCAACCTCTCACAGTTAGCTAAGCTATAGGTTGGTGTAATCAACTGACTCACTAACTCTTTGGTTGCCTAGCAACTCACTCATTCTTTGGTTTGCCTAACAACAACTTGTTGAGTAACTTGCGCAGCAAGGGTTTCATGTTTTCAATCAAAATTACTTGGAAATGAAGAAAATAAGCAAATAACAGTGTGGAGTGAAAACTGTGGATGAAACAGGAAAAGTTAAATCATCAGTTTGACAGTATTTTAGATATCAATAATTATCAATATTGACTGATATGAAGCCTTTATATTGTGATACATGTTTTAGCCATATTGGACTTCTATGGAGACATCTTGGAAGGTTCACAACAGGATTGTTCTAATTTGATGCTGATATTGGAAATCGTTTCAATATCAGCCAAAACACCAGTATAGATTTGGTCTTCATGACTCTAACAAACATCTAACCGAACGTCTTTCTTGATACTGGAATTAAATAACACATACATGGAAGTATGGGTGGGCGATATGAACTTAAAGTTTTATCAATTTGTGGTAGTATCATGATAACGATAAAATGATAATTGCTTATTACTTCTTTTAAAGGGGAAAAGCAACTATAGACCCACAAAAACAAATACGGCTTGTGAAAAACATTCGCATTTGTAACATGGTTTTTCAAGACACCAGTCACATAAAAACAAAATAAAAATTAGATCTGCATCGCTGAGCTTCACATCATAACTGCAGCTAATCATATTTTCACATTTATTGATTTAATTACAGACAGTGGAGATGTTAGCAAAAACAGCAAATCTGACAATTCACATTTTGGGCATCATCAATCAGAATGTATTGTTAAACTCTTATCATGTTAAGAAATGTATCGCGATAAACGATGAAGGCGATACGTTTTGTTTGTTTTTTTTCCTTTTCTACTCAACTACCCACCACTTACTTTCTGCTGTCCTGTCACGTAAAATCACAACAAAATAGGCATAAAGCCTGTTTGTTGTGATGTTTCAAAAGGATTGGAGGGGGCAAAGAAAAAAAAGAGTACAAGACGGTACAAATTCCTCTGCAGACCAGCTTATATTGTGTTTCCCCCACACCGCAGCTCTTTGGTGAAATGCATCCATGTGCGCGCCCAGATTAAAGGCCCGCGTGTCGCCCTCCTCTCCCTCTGCAGGCTCTTCGGGGTGACGGGGAACTGTGCAGCCTGCAGTAAGCTGATCCCTGCCTTTGAGATGGTGATGAGAGCCAGAGACAACGTCTACCATTTAGACTGCTTTGCCTGTCAGCTCTGCCGCCAGAGGTAAGATTAGGGGAGCAATTAGCCAGGGAGATCAAATTCAGTTGACTTATCTGGAAGGTGCACTGGTGAGCAAACTATTAGTGCAGGCGTAATCACAAGTTGATTAAATCCACAGCGAAGAAAGAAAGAAAGAAAGAAAGGAAGAAAAAAAAAAGCTCAAACTTTGTCTGACACTTGAATAGTTAATCAGGGCTGTGGCTATGCAAGATTAATTTTCTGATTATAATAGCGGTAGATGTATGCGGTATGAAATTATGCCTGGGAAAAAAAAAAAAATGCTCTCGTGGGAAAACCTCGCGATTCGTTTGAGGTCCGGCGAGAAGCAGGAGCCGGTTCATATTTTGATTGTTTCTCTCTGCAGATTCTGCGTGGGAGACAAGTTCTTCCTCAAGAACAACATGATCCTGTGCCAGCTGGACTATGAAGGAGGCCATCTTAATGGAGGCTCTGACAGACAGCCACAATGAGAGGTAATATTCTGATAACAATGACACGCAGTCCCACACAGCTGCGCTGACAGTTTGGACCAAACCATCCGTGAGATATCGTGACAGAGTTTTTTCCCCCAACGCTTGCCAAATAAGACCATATGTAGATATGATACTTCACACCAGAGACTTAAACTCATCAGAGGAGAAAAAAAACAACAACAACAAAAAAACATCCCAGTTGGAGAAATTTGAGTTTGAAGGGTTTGTGAATTGAAAGGAAAGGGGGTGCATGCTTTGACGAACAAATAAATAAATAAATGTGTGATATTTTAGATTACCTTTCGGTTGCAATTACAGCTGCAAATCTTTTTGTGGTTTTGTCTCTGCCAGCTTTACACATCTGGAAACAGGAAGTTTTGCCTCTTCCCTTTTGAAAAAAATAGCTGAAGCTCAAACTACACGTAGAGCATCTGTGTAGAGTAAATTTTAAGCGTTGCCGCAGATTCTCAGTACATTTATCCGGACTTTGGCAGGATTATTCAAAAGCATGAAAATATTGTGATTTAAACCCTCTTGTTGTGTGCCTGGCTTTCTGTTTGGAAGGGAAAACTTTGCCACAACCTGAGATCTAATGCCGCCTCAAACAGGTTATTCTTTGGGATCTTCCTCCATTTAGCGCCTTCCATCGTCTTCCGTGGTCTCTCAATGTTTCGCTGAGGAGATGTTGTTGTCAGCCAAGTAAATTAGAGGTTTATAATTTACCTGGAAAAATGTATTTGCAGGAACGAAGTGCGCTAAATGTTTTTCAAAATGAGCAAAAACACTAAAGCGCTAAACAAAAAATTTGAATGTGAGTATAAACATTTAGCTACTTGAAGAATTCTTAAGTCGATAACCAAAACTTTACCACAGACATCAAACTTTATTCACCTGAAGGTTTTGCAAAGCAGCTAAATTTATAATTTATCTGGCAAAATGTGTGAAAAGTGAGCTAAGCATTTTCATAGCTAGCCAAAACGCTAAAGTGCCAAATGAAGAATTAGATCATGAACATGAACGTCTAACTAACCGAATTCTTAACAATTGGTAACCAAAACTTTAACACAGACGTCAAACTTTATTCAACTGAACGTTTGCAAAGCAGCCTAATAAATTAGGAAAACATAATTTAGCGGAAGCTAAGTGCACAAAACATTTTCAAAGTTAACAAAGAAGTGCTAAAAGAAAAATGTATATTCTATTGTTAACGCATTAGAAAAAGTGTGCCCACCACTGAGTTTAGATAAACCATCATGCCTTTGCCAGGTTTGTAGTTTTGCTGTCTGCTCTGTTCCTGTTTCGAACTCACAAAGTGACTCTGTTTACCACTTTCTTGGATTTATTTAGGCATAAATGAGTAAAGAGCCACACCTTTCAGATTTTTATTTGTAAAATCTTTCGAAAACAGTGTGCCACTCTTCTGCCACTCTACTATTCTGTACTCATTTGTTATGGTCTATCATATAAAAAAACAATAATCTGGAGGATTATTAGTTTTGCAAGGTGCTCTATGTAAGTGTGGAAGGTGCTGCAGTTCCTTCCAACGTCTTCAAATCTTGAAATGAGTTCTAAACCTATAAAGTTTTATATTGGTGGAAGAAAAGTTGGATGACTCTAGAAGAAAAAAAAAGTTAGAATCGGCTGGATAGTTATTGTTTTGGGAAATGTTTCTTAAATAAGGGGTCTAGGGACTATATTATGGCAGAAAAACATTTGTGAAGTGTTTTTTTTCTTCTTCTTCTTTTTCGCTGCTGCAAAGTGACCCCAGGATCTTTTATATTTTCTTCTCTCACAGCAGATCTGGAGAGGGACCACTGTGAGCCAGCTGGACCATGAAACTCACAGCAGCACACTGCTAATCAGCTTCTCGCTTCAAACTGAACTCTGAAGAATGTAAAAAAAAAAAAAAAAAGAAAGAAAAAAAGAAGAAGAAGAAAATCTCAGATTGGACACATTCGCCGCGGCCGATGTTTGAACTCTTTGTTGCAGAACTGCGTGGTTAGTTCCCTAAAAAACTGACCGTTCCGATCAGATGAGCTCGAGGTCAGCCAGGAAGTGAAACTGGAGAAACCATAAGGAGGACGTTTCCCACAATGCTTTTTATGGACTGCGAACTGGAGCGTTATGGATTCTGACAATAATTTGAGGAGTTTGTTTAAAAAAAATAACAACAAAAATTGATACAACAGACGAATGAAGTGAGTCGGGAAAGGAATCAGGAGCTCTAAGACTGCCGGATTCTCCTGGCTGCCATTTTTGGAGGAAAACGAAATAATAATAATAATAACAGTAAAATAAGTAAATAAATTAAACTTAGATTTCCAGCCCAGTTTAATTACATTCAAACTGTTTCCCTTGCTGTTTTTTTTTTCTTGACTTATTAAACTGGAATTAAATCACAGTTTGTCTGCCTTTTATTTATGTTATTTACCAACATTACTTCATGTGACATCATAGGGTCACTTAAGGTCAAAGAAAGGACTGCTTGTTCTGCAAGAACAAAATCCAACAGAAAAGGTCAAATAGGAATCTGAACCTACACTAGATAGTGCTCTTCGTTAATTACATACCCAGATTTAACGGACGGGGATGGACTTGCTTTTTAACATTGAAATTATTGTAAAAAAAACACAGACAGAATGACACTAAATGCTGGAACTAAAACACAGGATTTAAAAGACCCATTAAAATCGCCACTGGTGTTTCTGCAAAGTAAACGTCTCAGTCACCCAGCGTCATAAGATCTGGTAGACGGAGGCTCAAGTAGGAGATTTACTCTTAGAATGCTGTGTGAAATAAAAAGATCAGTGTTTGAACAAATTCTGAAGCATTTTCATCAGATAAACTAAAGCAGGGAGTTAGTCTTGTGTTTTGAGCGATTATGGAGTGCAACCTGAGGCACAGAGGCTGAAATAAATGATGACAGGAATAATGAGCGTCCTCAACAAACATCCAGACAGCGGACAATGGCTTGACGTTCAGCTAATGTTTGCCAAACATCGTACACCGAACATCGTCTGCCAAACGCCACGGCAATGTTGTATGAAGTTGTCTGAGCGGTCAGTTCTACCTGGGTTAAACCCTTAAGAATCTGTTTATATTTCTGGTTGGTGTTTATTATTGCATTTTTTTCTGACCACTTGTAAAATGACTACTGGCTGGTCTAGGTGTTGCCCAACATCGTTCTTTCTCCTTGGTGATCATTCTTGGCAGTCTCGGCGGATGATGTGGTTGTTATGCAGCTCCAACTCCAATAAAACGTAGCTGGTACCTGAAACTAAATCTGTCTGTTCCAGTCTGCCCTGGTGCACTATGTGACTTTGCTTTTATAACCAAAATGTTTTTTTTATTGTGGGTGTTCTAGTGGTGGAGAAAAAAATAGCCACACTTATAAAAAATTACAGTTTGAATTTAGGTCAAACATTTGGTGAAATGTGACACCTTCTTCATTGTAACTATTGTGTTTGTAAAAGATACTTGGGGCACCTGTTCATTTTATGTATCTTAGAATTTTCATTTCATACCTTTAGCTGTGTATGTGCAAATGTAAACAGCCCAGTCGTTTTTCTCTGTAGCTCAAGAAAGACGCTGCTGATGTTGTGTCTAGTTCAGGAGAGGCTTAGCACAAATAATGCCACATTTGTAGCCCATTTGTCAGCTCAAGTATTTTCTATTTGAATAATATTTTAGTCTTTACGCTGTCTGTCGCTTGATATTTAAAACACGGTCCCTTGGCGACCCCTGGCGGTAAAATATTGTAATTGCAGTTCATTCTCACTTCCGCTGCTGCGGTCAAAGAGGAAGTCCCACAGCTCCATCATGTCTTCTCTATTTTTGTGACTCCAACCTGTTTGTTGAACAGCCGGAGGTTCGGCCTGTCGGTATGTCCATGTCAACGTTTCAAAAGGTGACCCTCGCGACGTGCCTCGTGCTGTGCGTCGCGCTGCTGCTCCCCAAGATGCTGATGTCCAGGGGGAGGAAGGATGCTGCCGAGCGGCCAGAAGGTGCGTCGCCATTTATTTCTTCTAACCGTTAAACCGTCCCAGTATTTGATTTGACGGTCTTTTGGTTTCGGGCAGGTTCATAATTCTATCAGGTGGTGTGTTGATTCTGTTATGTGGCATGAAATATTTCCAAGACAATTCTATCATTGTTCTTCTTGTAATTGCATTTTCCTCCCTACGGGCGGCGCCAAAACACCCAAAGTCAGAAATTTGAATGTACCCAGTTTTTCAGAAGTGCAAAGAAAAGTTAACATGATAAACGGATAGGGACGCAGCGGTTGAGCGCGCGACACATCTACGGAGGCCTCAGTCCTCCACGCGGCCGTCACAGGTTCGAGTCTCGTTGTCTGTCTTCCCCCATTTCTTGCAACCCTCTTTTCTGTCGATTCACTGTGAAATAAAGGCCACTAAAGTCAAAACATTAAAAAAAAAAGATATAAATTGAAAAAGAATTAATAATAAAAAAAGATTTCCAAATCATCTGAAAGCCTGCTGAAAAGTACTGAATAGTTGTATTTGGTCACTTTAATTTATTCATCTGTTTGGGTTGGACAACCATCTTACCAACTTGGCCTGTTCCCTGCAGGCTCAGGCCATTTCCCTCCCATGATGCACCGGCAGATGGCTCCAGAGGGCCGTGGCCAGAGGGCAGCGGGGTCCGGGTTCTCCAGAACCCATAACTCTGATTCCATGTCCAGGGCTAAAGGAGCCGGGACAGGGACCGGGACCGGGACCGGAGGCAAGACCAACCTGGCGGGACAGATTATCCCCGTGTACGGCTTTGGGATCTTACTCTACATCCTCTACATTTTATTTAAGGTAAAAATAAAAAAATCATGTGCCACTGCCCTGAGGAAGGAGCTCTACTAACCAGAACAGGATGTGGGAATCACTGGGAATGTTGTATTTTTAGATCACATCTAAAGGGAACAACAAGCCATCAGCTAGAAGGTGTCTTCCACATCGATCTGAGAATATGAAGAGGAAGATCAGTGAGTTTCATCTCATTAATAAACCTGTTTTGTAATATCTGGATACATTTTGCCTGTGAAAAGTATTCACATGATTTACCCTTTTATTACTTTTATAAATAATAATACAAAAGCGAACTTTCTTGCCTAAAATATCGTTTAACATAATTGTACTTTTTTTTTTTTTGCCAACATCTCTACTTTGGTCCCTTCTGTCATTCAGAGATCTAGTTTATTTATTCAAACCTAAGCTGGGCTGCCATGTTTGTTTCAGAAGGACGGGTTTTTCTCCTAGCAACCCCTCCGTGGAAACCACCTTTGTTCGTTCTATTTCTGAACTTTAACATTTGAAATGTTAAAGTTTCAAATGTTCAAAGCTTCATCTGAGATTCTCCTGAATCTCAGATGAAGCTCCTGGGTTTGTTGTAATTTCTCCACATGTTGAACCTAAAGGAATTTCAGTCCTGTGAAGATTGGGAACAATGTCTCATATGTTTTTATTGTGCAAATAATCTTTTGGTTGTTATTTTGACTATAACATGTTGGAAACAACCACGTAGAGCAGAATACAGCTGATACTTTCATCCCTAAAACCTATGGAAGGAGTACAGGTGAACTCAGTATTCCCGATCTGGCATTAGCTGACTGTACGATTGGTTCCACACCGTCTGAATGTCTCGTCTCTTCGGCCCTTCAGCTGACTTCGAGCTGGCCCAGCTGCAGGAGAAGCTCAGGGAGACGGAGCTGGTGATGGAGAACATCGTCTCCAGCGCCCACCACAGTCCTGACAGGTGACTCTTCTGCTAAAATAATTATTAGTTGAACTTTTTTGAGTTGAGGTCGCCTTACAGCGGAAAAACAGACTAGAAACTACAACTGCGTCCGCAGGGTGACGGGGGTCATTGCCAACCAGGAGGAGAGTCTGCTGCAGCAGCTGTCAGAGATAACCAGAGTGATGCAGGAGGGCCAGCTGGTGGACGGGATCCTGCCGGAGAAGAAGGTCCAGGAAGGCTGGGACGGTGAGGGAATGTTGCAAACTCACCAAATTCCAAACAAGTTAGTTCAGAAGACTCAATAACTGGGTTTCTCTTGACCACAATAGTTGGAGTCACAAAAATTAATTCGCTGAATAGAAACATGGCAATTTTGAAAAAACACAAACATTTTTTTGCTAAAAAGTTTTTCCGCTAGTATGAGATCAATTTTTATCTGTATCAAAATTTGTGTATTTAGAAAAACTGCAATGGAAACACCAGCTCCATTTCCCATTTCCATTGACCATTTCATTGTGCAAACTGGAATTGCGAAAATAAATTTGCTGCAACAATTCAAAAAAAAAAAAAAGTCATGTTTTTTGATAATAAAAAAAGGGTTCAGGTTTGCTAACACAAGTTAGATTTTTGGTTGTATTGAAATGAGAAAATTTGTAAAACTACAATGGAAACAGTAATTAGGTCTCCATTAACCACATAATTACGCAAATGGTAATTCTGAAAATAAATTTGCTTAATGGAAACGGCAAGTTAAAAAAAATGAATGTTCTCTGATAAAAGGTTTTTGATAGAGCTTTTCGACTCTATCAAAATTTGTGTATTTCACCAAACTTTAATCTAAACACTTTTTTCGCATCACTCAAGTCACGTGATGCGCAACCAGATGTTGCCACTTATTGTGTGAACAGACTTATTCATGTGTGATTTTAATTCTGTTCATTTCATGGAAACACCATCGTTGTGGTAGGAGGATGACTTGCCGCGTGAACAAACATATTCATGTGTGATTTTAATTGGAAACACAGTAATTGCAATTTTTTTTTTTTTTGACATTAGTGGAATATCAATAAAGTTTGTAATGAAGACGCAGCTAGTGACTAAATTTGTTGCAACATTTGCCAGACTATCCAGAGGAACCTCGGCCGTGTTGGGACGGTACCCAGTGCTGTTGTCAGCACAGCCCAGAAGGAGAACCTGATGCAGACAGAACAGAAGAGGCTTTGGACAGCCAGGTGGAAAACCTTCTGGGGGGTGTTAAAGGTCAAGAGTCTGAAGACACTAAAGAAAGAGTAAAAGAGGAGGAGACGGAGCATCAGCACAACATGGAAGGTGCTCAGCTTGACCTGGCCGGGGTCCTCAAGGAGCTGGAGCTCACCCTGAAGGTGACGTCTGTGTTGGAGCAGGAGAAAATCCAAGAGCTCAGCCGACCTGCGGCAACGGAAACATCCGGCGGCTCAGTGAGACGGAGGAACAAGAGAAGGAAGGCCAAGAAAGCCGCACCCTGACTCTCCCATGAGGCTTAGCAACGTTAGCTCGGGCTTTAGCTCTCAGCAGATTGGTCGTAGCATGGCAGCTGGTGTTAGCATGACAACACCAGCCATAGTAATCTTTACTTGACCTGGAAGAGAGCAGAACCTGAGCGTCGGGAACGGCTCTACCTGAAGGTTTGGTATCGTAAAGTAGCATTTAAATGAACCGTTTAATAAGCTGAGTTCATACTGTAACACTGACTTTAACCCAGCAACCTATTTATGGGATTTACTATTTCTGACAAAAACTGTCAGCCAATAATCACTGGTGTGTTAAATTTGGGATTTTAATGATTTATTTGAACTGTTTTGTTTAGAGTGGAATGATCATAGAAGCCGGGCCGGACCAAGGCAAAAGCAATAACATGCTGCTGCATAAAAGAACTTGGTATCACAGAGCAGGTTGATCTGGGCAGGAGTTGTTCACATATGAAGCCAAATATTTAGAATTGGAAAGTTATGTCAATAATAAACTCTAATTTATTACATTATCACCGTCTAAAATTGTTAAAAGCTCAAGTTTTTTTTAAAATAAAAAGTGATAAAATATTTATATATTACATAGCCAGGCCAATGAGAATCAAACTAAAAACTGCAAATGAACTGTGCAGATATGTAATCATGCAAGAAACTTGTTGGATTTTATTTTTTTAATGTGTTTCCCACATCAGAAAGACGACAGGGTTAAGGATTGCTGTAACCCTTTGAGAACATTTCCAGACTTCCTTGTGTTTTCCATGTTTTTACATTTTAGCATGCAAACTGGAAACGTTTTTTTCTGAAAACGTATGAGGATGTTTTAGAAAGCTGTTGTCGGAAAAGCACACAAGTTCACACAGAAAATATTAAGATATTCTGAAAGACAATAAACGTTTTTGCTTCCTCTTATTTCACGTTAGTTTAAACTTCTGATCAAATGTTTTGGATTCAAATCAGTTTTTTTTTTTTTAAAATGACCAAAAGCACAACTCAAAAAAAGGATGTTTATTACTATAATGGTAGATTTGACCCATACAATAAAAAACGTTACATGGGTTGATGTAGGCAAAGACTAATTTGAATGAACAGTTTTGTGAGTGGCACATTACTCCTCTACAGATCCACATCATCCGGTTGCTCTGGGGGTTTTACGGAGGATCTGCTCCCTCAGTGCTCCATCGGCTCATCGGGTGCTTCTCCAGAAGCCAGCTCCTCTGCAGGCTGGGCAACCTGGACGGAAATACAGATTGTGTTTTAGTTCATGGATATTCTTTCAGATGAAAAGTAGCATGATGTGAGCCAAAGCGCTGTACCTTCCTCTGCGGCCTCTCCTCCAGTCCCTCCAGGAACGGAGCCACGTCGTCGTCATCGTAAATGGTGAACTCCATGTCCTTACCCACGATGCCGATGGAGACGTTCTGCAACACGTTCATTCGTCATAAACGGCCCCAACAGAAAACCTCCATGCTGATTTTAAACAATGATAGGCACTGAAAGGCAGGGGTGTCCAAACTGCGGCCCGGGGGCCATTCACGGCCTCTTGTCCCAATTGTCCCCCTAGCGCCGATGGAGACTTTTTAAACCCCAGTTAGGACAAAACTACAACCTATAAATTAAAATCTTTCCACAAAATGTTAGGTACAAAGTATTCATCTTTTTTTTAAAAACAAGCATTATGCTTTCCCTTTAATTTCATACAAGTTTTTACACTAAAGCAGACATTGGTGAGCTCAAACCTGCTTTTAATTGCCTTATCAAAACTTTTTCTAAAAAAGTGATCTATATCATGATTTAGATTTTTTTTTTGTTTGTTTTTTTCAGTCAAGCCCAAAATTACAACCTAGTCTAGAGCCATGTTAATAAAATAAAATAAAAATTACGAGTGGTCATAACATTACGAAAATAAAGTTGTAATAATACAAGAATAACATTGTAGTTTTGTGAGAATAGTTATAGTTTTACAACAATAAAGTATTAGTATTATGTCAAAGTTGTAGTTTTACGAAAACAACAACAGTAAACAGTAAAATTTTAATTTTAACAGTAAAATCCTAGTATTACAAGAATAGTTACAACATTACGACTTCATTCTCAAAAAAAAAATTACAACTTTATTCTTGTCATTTTGTTTTCTTAGTTTGGTCCTAATATTTCGTTGTACAAAATAAATCAAAGTTGTTGCCTTTATTCCAACAAGGAAAACATGGGAAACCCTTTTGAAGCTTTAGATCTACAATGATTTGTACATTCCTTTCCTACAAAAAAATCTATTTTCTTTGTTTAGTTCAAATATTTCATATTTCTTAGTTTATTGTTTATGCAGGGGAAAAAAATATCTTTTTGTGAGTTGTGTTTTTTTTTAAATGTGTATTTTACAGTTGACAATTTTGTAAAAAGTTTGGCCTGTACGGCTGAGAGGGAACCTGGTACCTTGGTGGTGAGGTCCTGCTCAGTGGGGAGCGTTTCTCTGAGAGCACGGAGGCCATGTTGGACCAATTCATTCAGAGGACCTGCCAACAACAAGGTTCACTACTGAATGGCATCACAAAATGCTACTAAATGAGTTTTTAATAAAATCAGAATCTTACAGTCCTGGAACTTGTCCATGCACCTCTCCAGGTAGGTGCGTGCAGACTGGGAGCGCGCGCCGATCGACATGGCTTTGCAGTCAAAGTAGTTTGCCGATGGGCAGGTCTGGAAGATGTGAGGCCCCATGTCCTGGCAGGCAGAAAGATCTCATCGCTCCACTTATCGTGCTACAAGTTAATGCTGGAATTCCGTAAATCCAAACGGCAGAAACTTACATCATAGCCGGCGATGAGGAGTCCGACTCCATAGGGCCTCCTCCCGTAGCGCTGTGTGGGAATCTGGGTTTCTATGGTTTCAGTTAAGGATCCTATTTTTTCATATTAGGGCTAAAAATACATTTAGCTAAGTGTTGAATTTGCCTGTTTTCCTTATTCGTTGCTTTTCCTGGAAATGAGTGGACATTTTTTCTGTGATGTAACTTGCTTTGTGATAAACAAGCAGACGAAGGGCAGCAAACAAGAGTCAGGAGGAAGCAGATCTTTATAAAGTCTGCTATTTGGGTCAATACCAATATTTTTGTCAGTTTTGTTTATGCAGTTATTGATAACTGCATAAACTTAAATGATCATGTTTAGTCCAGTAGAACCATTTCTACTTTCCTCATTCCAATGGATAGAAACTTGTGAGCGATTAATATATGGGGAGCCACATCACTTTCAGAGGTTTAGTATTGATTTTCTTTTTTTAGTCCCAGCACTGATCCTAAAGTTCTAACTATTTTTCAAATGAGAACTTTGATAATAGAAAGGATACTGCTGCCGATGAGTGAAACGAGACGAGAAATCGGAAGAGGTCGGTCAAAGACGAACCTCGAGTCCAAACACTCCTGACGCATAAAGTTACTGGAAGAGAGAAAGTTAAAGGTCTGATTAGTCAAAACATACAAGCAGGTTTAATCTGGTTAAGAGACATGTTCCCTGTTTGATGTCTGTTAGATGGAGGTGAGAGAAAATCCATCTATTTAAAGGGGACGTGGTCTGTATATTCCAAGCATATAGTAGCATGCTATATCACAATGTTAGTTTCAGTAGTTATAAAAATGTTGTGTGTATATATATATATATATATATATATATATATCAAATATGACAGAAGAAATGTGATTTTGAAATTGGACCTGTTTCTTTAAGAAACTCCTGCTCTTTCTGAAACTCCGCCTCCAGAAAGTCATCTCAACATCATTCCTCTATTAAGCCTTTAAGTTTTTTTTTTTTTTTTTTAATACCAGTGATTCACTGAGAAGTAGCTCCTTTAACGAGCTCAGTTCCACCAGGTGTTTGCTAATTGTTTCTGGCTAGTCTGAAGGAGCTGAGTAGCTGGATAATCTGGAGTTCAATCAGACCAAACTTCTCTTGTTTTAGCTCAGTCAGAATCACCAGAATTATTTTTATTTACTAAATGCCATAATATTGAGAGAAAGAAAATATGTCAAGAGTTTTATTGAAGTCTCCGAAATGTCCAACATCCAGCTAGATCCAGGTGACGGACGTCCCTGGTGTCCTACCAGAGCAGCCTGGCGTCAGCAGTCAGTCCGGCGATGGAGATGCCAATGTGGTTGTCGACATGCAGGATCTTCTTCTGGTGGGCAGCCAGTTCAGACTGGGCTCTCTGTTCAGAATTAAAACAAAACACACTATGTGACCATACCAAATCTGAGTCTTTTTACAGTTTACACAAACATCTTGCTTGGAAGGTGTCGTTTCCTCAAAACAAAATGAGACGCTAAGATCATAGATAACAAAAGAAGTGATTAAAATTAATGAGCTCTGTCTGTAATCTGACACAAGCACATTGTTCTCTCTGAAAAGGCATGAAGATGTTTGGTAGAACCATGACAAAATGTGTTATTTCACACAAGACTAAGTATTACACGCTGGAACACAGACTGTTACAGGAGATCCTTCCTGCCCGCAGCCATCACCAGAGACAGTAACTCTTTGGAGAATCCTGAATTAATAGGAGTTACAGCATCATTTAAATTCCCTTTGGGAACAGTAAAGTATTTTTGAATTTGAATTGTAAACAGTATTGATTGTAAACACCTTGGTAAATGAACCAGACGTTGTAATTAGCTCTGATCTGTCGTTAGCAGGTCAAACACTGAAAAATCTGTTGTTTTTTTTCCACCTTTCAGAAACTTCATTAGTACCAAGAACAATTACTGTCAATCACAAGAACCACCTACTCTGATGTTTAAATCCGTAAAGTCCTAACAGTCACATTTCCCTTCCCATCCCAGAGGGCAGTAGTACTGTATGATCATACCTTCAGTGCAACGAGGACGGCGTGTGTTCTGGATTTCAGTCCCACAGTTGCTGAGCCTTGCTTCACTGCTTCCATGGCATATTCGATCTGATGGATGCGACCCTGTGGACACAGAAGCGCCTCAGAAAACGGCCTGGAACTCGAGGCAACTGGAGCCTGCAGCAGGGAAAACTCACCTGAGGGCTCCATACTGTCACATCGTTGTCGTACTGGTTGCGGAACTAGAGAGAAAACAAGCGAGAAGTCAAAAGGAGTCCAGAACAAATTATACACTTTGATAGCTGGAAAAACACAACAGAACCAGACGCACGTAATTGTCCTCCATAATCACGAAGTTCTTTATGAAAATATGCCTGTGTTCAATAGAAAACATTCCAGGTAAAACGTAACACCCGGTTCTGTGCCCGTCTAAAGCCTGGGCTGTTTCAGTCAGGGGTTTTAAATGACCGTATAGCGGCTAAATAATTGATCAACCCACGTTAAACGATGACAACTCAGTAAGCTATGCTAGCTTGAACAGTTTATTAGTCTACACTGCAGTTCTAGCGTCAATTGTACCAAACTATACACATCAAATTTATCTAAAGATTTCTCCAAGTGAATTTCTTTACATATAAGAATGCAACACAAATATATCATGTTATTTTAATAAAAAGAAAGTGACCTGGGACAAATCGAAAGTAAAGCCTCGGTTCTCCCTCCGCTCACGGCATTTATGCTAACTCAATCTGATGCGGCTAACTTCAGCTAGCACCTCGCTTGTACCCTGCTGCCGACGGTTTAACCGCGCAAATAGGCTTCTCGGTTTTTATTATGTAGTTTAAGGAGACGTGTTCTCGAGTATCCCACATTGGTCTTTAAAGAAAAGTTGCTTCACGTTCTCTCTGAGTCAGCTTAGAATGCTAACAGCTACTGAAGCTGTTTTGCTTACTCACAGTGCAGACACAACTTAGCAGGCTAACGCTTAGCATAGCGCGACTAAATGAACCCCTGATCAAAAATAGCAACGAAACAACAACTAACTAGACGTTTTATTGTTAATGTACTTATCGCATATTACTAAAGTGACAAAGCGGCATTCAGCTTCATTCAAACCTACCATCTCTGCTGTGATAATGTCCAAGTTCCTGCGCAGGCTGAGCCGCTGTGATACTCGATTATTCTTCCTGAATGTGACGACAGGGGAGAGCAGAAGAGTGCCGATTCCAAATCAGTCATCGGTCAAATCCCCCCCCCCCACACACACTTTACTTTAATTTACTAAATTATTATTATTATTATTGACATCAAAATTTTCTTTTCAAGATCCCAATTCGTCAAATCTGACTGATCTTGACTTTCTGCGAAAAATAGTCTCTATTAGTCAAGTGGCGACATATTTCAGCGGACTTGCATCTTCTGAATAGAAACGCACATGATTATTTTTTTTTTTAGATTTATAGTTATTAATTTTTTTTTTATCTCATAGTTTCCTACACCATTTTAAAACGATTCACTACTTTTTGTTGGATTATCTCACAAGGTAAATAAAATTGAAAATATGTAAAAAAAAAAAAAGAAAAATGTTGTCTATTTACATTTAGATTTGCTACCTGCTGCTACAGTAATTATTTCTAAAATATGTATATTTATGTCACAATGGACTTTTTAAAAATTAACAATTTCTGTGAAATTTCCTTCAATTCGACTAGTTTTACTAATGTGCAAAATAAAAACGTGAAGTTGAATTATGTCTCCATACCTTTTATGTAAGTAAACGTGGCCAGAACTAACGCAAGTTTCCTTAACTGTTGGACGTTCTTCCATCCGTTTTCATCCAGGACACGCAATGGCAGTATTCGGACACTAGGTAGCAGTAGCGACTTAGAAGAAATCACTGCCCGCCTTCCCCAGTTTGGATTCGATGTTGCGGAACATAAGTTATTATTGTGTGTCCAGATTTAGCTTGGAGAACAATTCATTTTGGACACACCCACTAACTGCTTTCCCCGAAGAAACTTCAGCGAGGAAAACCCAGCTGTGAATGTCTTATAAGCGTTTGCACATTTCTGATGTCTTAAACCTAAATCTAAACATTCTTACATTCAGGTGTAATTTCAAAGGATATTCTGACTTATTCTGACAAAGAAAATTTCTGTCAGTGTTTTTTTTGTTGTTGTTTTTTTAACTGGTGCACTTCAAAAGGGACATATGCAAAATCCATTTTTTGAACCCTTAAATTTAAAATGCTTTCAGTGACGTTCTTGATGCTCCCATTAGCTACCTCCTCAAAGACTTCTTTCATATTGTGGTAGCATTACTATTTGAAAAGGTATCCGACATGCATGGACAGTTAAACTATGCTCCATACTGTAGGTCAGCGGTGCCCACGGTCAGTCCTCGACGGCCGGCGTCCTGCACGTTTTAGTTCTCTCCCTGGTGGTAGTAACAACCTTTTCACCATGTCAATGTTCTTCTCAGGTCTTCTAACAGACATCATTGGATTCAGGTGCGTTAAACCAGGGAGAGAACTAAAACATGCAGGATGCCGGCCCTCCAGGACCCACTTTGGGCTCCCTTGCTGCAGGTAGTTGGTAGGGATAAAAAGGGTGTAAATACGGCAATAACACCATGGCAACACGCCTGGTTCGGCATGTTTGTAGTCTTCATTCTCCTGCTCGGGGTCAGACTCTGGGTCCAACATGTAAGATACTGTAACGATTCTGTGTTTTAGTTGCATTGTGTTCCTTGTTGTTGTGTGTTGGGTGTTGTGGGCTTCCCCTGTCTGACTCTGCTGGCTCCCACCCACATGTGTTAGACCTGTCATGTGGGTGGGGATCGGTAGAGGGCAGCACGAGAATCGGAGGGGGGAGAGTGAGAGGGAGGTTAGCAACGTAGCGATCAGTTAAGTTTTTCCTGTCTGTTGTTGGAGGCGCGAGCTGTAGCCTCAGGAATAACAGCTGGTGTTCACTCTAATAAATCCTGTTTTCGGTGGAACTACAGCTGCAGTGTTGGCGTCATTACAATACGATGGACAACTCTTCCGTTGTTGACATCTGCGGTATAGAATCGTATCGCTGCTATCAAACTACAAAAATGGCCGAACGAGGTGTAAAGAATGGGGGCGGGGCGTGTCATATCGCAATCACAATTGAAAAAGAACCCTTAGCAAAACGAGTTGCTCTAAAACCCCTTAGAACAGGTAAACAAGCGGTCTGTGGAGCTACAATAACCAGGAATTCAGACCAAAACACTGAGGTCCTACTTTAAATGGATGACTTAAATATGAAAAAGAAGTATTTAAAAGCATGAAATGTCCGCTTTAAAGTATCGTTTGAGAATAAATTTCCGTTTCATGGAACAGTTTTGCACAAACGTTGCATAAAAGTGACCAGAGGCATTGACACGGCTTCATGGCATGGTTGTAAAAAAACCAAAAATATTTCTCTTCAACCACCACATGCTGACATCCAGAAAATTTCTCCACATCAGCCGCCTTTCTTTTTCCGGAAATCCATAACTGTATTTTTACTTGATTGCCTCCAAGACTGATCGTAAGAGAGAGGAGCGGGTTCAGTTTTCAAGGGGGTTGTAACAAGTACGTTTTCTTTAGAATCTCAATACATTTTTCTAATGTGCAAAAAGAGAGGGTTGCATTGGGGGGTGGGGGGGGGGTAATTTTTCTCTCATTCTGTCACTCTTCAGTCTGAAAAAAAGTCACTAAATCTCCCATCCTGTACCTTATGAGCGCCTGCTTTTATACTTGACCATAACTCACCCTGCCCTTCCCCCCCACCCCGCTGATGGCATGATGTACCCTTGATCCGGGATGGGGCGGGGGTATCTTATGATTGGTGGTGTGTATGGCGGGGTGAATTAGTGCGGCCGTGCTGACGAGCTCCCCACCCTCTGCCAAGGCGGTGGCAGCACGACTTCAGCCATTACATCACCTCTCCGGCTCCCTCCTCTGTGATTGAGATTGTAAAGGCTGTGCTGAGCTCAGCATGTTTTATTTTATTTTATAATTTTTTTTCCCTTCCCTCTTCATCCTGAGGCCCTCATTTAACTCTGCCAACTCCCTCGCTGCCGCCAACTCCAGCCTCTTCCACCGCCACCACCTCCACCCACCCCCCTCTCTACTGTTTAATTTTTCAAATGGAGAGCAGCCTGAGTCACTGTGCGACGGGTCCAAGCCACACACAGCAGACCTGGAGATGATGCCTTGAAGGAAAATGCGTTTAACCGCTGAATGCAGTGAGTTTGCTTCCATCCCTACAGCAGATGTAGGGATGGAAGCAACAACGTTGCTTTTAAGTTTGTTTTGTGACAGCAAAATATTCGTTTCCACACCAGTTTTGGATGTAATTGCATCAACTTTTTTTTTTTTTTCTATTTTCTTCTGTTGTTTTAGAGGTATTCCGAATCTTTGAAATGAGGTTCTGTCGAGCGATTATAACCAGTGAATATCTTACTTGCACTAGATAGATGTCTTGGCATCTTCATTAGTGTAAAACCCTGATAATCTTAAAACATCTCTATTTTCTCAAACAAATCATTGTCATTCTTGAGTTGGGCAATCATTTACACAAAAGTTTATAACTATTTACCTGGGAAATTGAGGTAGGGTTGTGTGCCTCACCTGTGATTTTCCTGCATGAAACAAATACTAAGAACAGAGCATGTAAAGCAGTTCCACTTAGAAAAGCTTTCTGACGTAAAAGTAAAGTGGAGTAAAAAGCAAAATTACTTTGAAGTAGTCTAAACGAAGACAATTTTCTCAATCTGTACCGTTTAATCATCGCCATGGTTGCATTAGTCAGTTATCTACAAACAAACTAACTAACAGGAAATTGACCTTGGAGGTGGTGCGCCACCAGTGATTCTACTGTGTAAAACAGGTACTGAGAACAGATCCTTCAAAGTGTTTTCTGGCAGAATAACTGTCTGGTATGGAAGTTAAATAAAGAGAGCATAAAATAATTTCTTAGTAGTTAAAGTGAACACTTTCGCATTGCTTTTCACACTGCAGCAAATATAATATTTTTGACATTTTAACAATTTTACTTTAAACATTTGGAACTATCTCTTTAAGCTGGACTGGAGTTATTAATTTATAGAACAAAATTAGTTTGGAAATGTACACCTTGCTTTCTTGTTTCTTAAAATAGGTCCAGGTTTGAGCCCTGGAAACGACGGGGGTTAATGGGTGGGAAAAGTGTCAGGTTCGCATTAAGCTGAGAGCCGATCATAGAAAAGAAGGTCAAGGCTCACCAATTCCCGATCTTAAGCCATACCACTATGTCTATAGCTGCTCATACTGGATGTTGTCATTGACTCCAACATTTCCTGTGGCTAAGGGCCTGGGCTTGTAGGTGCGAGCGAAAAGGTTAGTGGGGAGACTCAGTTCCCTGCTGTCAGCTTCCTGTTTTTGCGCTTGTGCAGCACTTAGATGGTAAATCGCTGATGAGGCTTTTAGGTATTAAAAAAGCACATTCTCCTTTTAATAATATCAGCAAGACTGTTGTTCTGCCTTTGCATCTCCACAGAAAGGACTACTGGTCTGTGTAGTTAACATAAATGCAGTTTTAAAGCTGGTGGGACAGAAGTTTAACAGTTCTTAAGTTAGAGAAGACCTGGAATGGAGTAGTGGAACGGAGTGGCAATGTAATCACAATGCACTGTAAGCTATGTAATGTGTTTTGAGGCAGTTGACCAAAATCCCGGACGATTTTTAAACAGGAAGTACATAAATAAACTGAACAGGCAGCTGCAGACTCAGTGGTCTCAAAAACTTGCTAAATATTATCATTTCCTCCCTTTTTCCCTTTATTTTGTACTTTAAACAAAACATTTTGTACATATGTTGTTTTTCACCTTTTACACTCTGATTCTTGTGCAACATGACAGATTGTGACCTCTAATAAAATCAAATGATCAATTGGAGTCCTAAAACCAGATTTCCCAACAGTAGACCAAACATTAAACACAGAAAATTTGCGTCAAGCCAGTAAGTATTGGCTTGACACATGGTCGGTGTAAAAAGTCCAGAAATATAAAGAGCTATTTTATAGCTGACAAGTTTAGGTTTGAAATAACCGAAACCGCAAAGGAGCTCGGTGACCAGAGCCACTTTCCACGATTTCTTCTGTATTTATGTAAGAAATACTTCAAGCTGAAGTATATCGACTTTCTCCAACAATAAAAAACACGGGTAGGTTAATTTGTCCTAAAATAACCTTAGGTGGATACCCCACTACTTGCTGAGGTTGCCACTAGCTTCAGCTAGTCTTAACATTAGACAGACATTAGAAGATATCTAAAATGCCCATCCACTGGTTAATATTTAATCAAAATCTGGGTTGGCAAAATAACCCAGAGGTTATTAAGTGTAGGAAAAGACCATCTCTGTGGCCAAATTGAACCAGACTTGTTTTAAAACCCGTGATTTTACATAAATACATACTAGTTAATGTGCCATTAAAGTTTCCCTGGAAAAGTACACCCCCTGCTTTGGGAGGAAAAGCGTTTTCTGGGAGAAGCTGATTTCAGTCATTATGTCATTAGGATTTTTCAATCTATCATTTTTATTGTTTTACTGCCAGGAAGTGCGACCACGCCAGTGCCAGAGAACCAGAATCCATCATTTTAATGTTCTGATTACCTCTGAATGCAGCTCACTGAACAGAAGTTTGAAAACTTCTTTCAAATTGGCATTTCATATGCGGAGATCAAAAGGTTTCCATTTTGGGCTATTGGAAAGTAAAGTAAATAAAACAGTGATACAGAAAACATTAAAGACTGCACATGAGCGCAGTCAATATAAAAAAAAAATATATATATTTTTTTCTTTACAAATTATTTGGTGTTTTAAAATTTGCATTTTGGAACTCAGTGTTTTTGTTGTTTTTAAGTTTTCTGGAAGTTTGTTGCAGATTAGAATTGAATGCTGCTTCTCCATGTTTGGTTCTGATTCTGGTTGATGCAGAGCAGACCAGAACCAGAACACCTGAGAGGTCTGAACAACAGCATGTCTTTAATGGATTTCAGTGTCAGACAGTTCAGTCATTTATAAACCAACACTAAAGGGACGGTTAAAGCACCTGGTCCTACCTTCCATTCAGCTCAGTGTTTGTGTTGCTGCTTGACGATCCAAGCATCTCCCTAACAATCCCATATGAGTTGTTTTGGCCACATGTCCTAAGGTGTATATGCAAGTATAAAATCACCCAGGGAAATCAGTCAGTCCTGCAGAGTCGGTGTTAGAAAGATCAAATCCGAGGATACCTCCTATGTTCAGTATTGGTATTTTATGTTTAACAAAGATGGCTTCTTTCACTCCTCAAACCACCTTCCTACCTAATTGTGCCCATCGACAGCTTCAAACAGCTGTCCCTCATACTCTATACTTGTTCTTGAACTAATGAGTTTGTTCTTCTATGTTTGGCTTTATGTTGCTATAGCTGTGCTTTTGTTTCTGCATTGAAGAGGTTTGAACAGTAGATAATTAATCAGTTTTAACTTACTGAATGGTGCATGTCTATGTTAGTCAACATTCTTGTGATTCTCCACATGCTACTTTGTAATTTTTTTTAGCTAAGCTTAGCATTGATGCTAATTTTTAGCATCAGAACGATGGGTCCAAACCGACGGGCACACTTTGCCAGGCCCCGGTTAAATTTATTTTTCTTCCATCACCATTAATGATGGTACCACTGCGTGCACCCCCACAAAATTGGTATCAAAACGTGCAACTCGATCTCGAGAAGGGAGTTATTACTTTTATTGGGATTCGGAGTTACCATGGCAACATAAATTGGGAAAAACGACGCCCCAAAATCCCATTGAAGTCAATGGAGCGAGGAAAAAAAAAATCCTAAAAATCCACTATTTTGTATTATACATTGCGTAACTGATTTAACCCAACCACTGTTACACATGGAATTAGTTTGGCCATTTAAAATGAAGCTCACTGAAAATTTCAAAAATAAGAACCTTGACAATTTTTACATCATGTAATTGCTCTTTTGGGCACTATATAACTGGTTTAAACCAACCACTGTTACAAATTGGATTACTGTGGCCATTTAATATGAAGCTTAGTGAAAATTTCAAAATAAAAGCCTAACCTAACCCTAACCGTATGAAGAGCGCCATTTCTTTGAGCAAAAAATAACAAGTAAAAAGGAGAAACACATTTGTACAGTAGGGAAAACGAATTTTTCATACATTTTTCAAGTTTTCCCAACTAACAAAAACAGAGAGGTCTGTAATTTTAAACTTGGTACTCTTCAACCGTTAGAACCAGAATATGAACAATAATCCAGAAAATTATATTGTACAATTTAAAAATACTTTTATTTAATGAAATACACATTTCATCACCTAGCAACCAGCAAGAATTCTGACTCTCTCTGATATAATAGTCCGTATTTAAGAAACCCTCCTATCCTCTGCTGACTACCTCTAGTGATGCCACCAGTTTGAACTTGTTGTCTATAAAACGAGTTAAAAAAAAATAAAAAAGACATGTCCACAGCCTCCCCCACCCAGTTTTGGGCCAAGAAACCCAAAGCAACCACAGAGCCTGGCAACGTCCGCTCGGCTGCACCCACACTCACCCAGATGACCAACGCCCCCCCACCACAGGGGGGCAGAGTAGCACTTCTTCAACATAATTTTTACTCAAGTAAAAGTAAAAACAGCCGTCCAAGAAGCTCAAGCAAGAGTAAAAAAGTATTTGGTAAAAAGTTGACTCAAGCACTGAGTAACTGATCAAATGATCAAGAATTTAATATTTAAGAACTGCATAATCAGGCGAACCAAAATATGAAGTCAAGTTAAAATTTTGGTGTTTTAAGGACAAAAATAACAATAATTCAAGTCATTAACAAAAAAATAACAAAATCAGGCAAAAGACATTGTTTCCAAATCAGGTTTTGTCAACATAAAACTTATGAAACTAACAAAAACTCCAGATGTGTGTCTGTGCCTGGTGAATTTTTGGTTAAAACATTAGGAATACTTCCTAATAAAGTTACTCAAGTAAAAGTAAAAAGTACAGCATAGTATACATACAGCATAATATATACGTATATATTTTTAAAAACAGTTACAAGTTTTCAAAAACGTTACTCAGAAAAATATAATTGAATACCACACACCTCATTTGCTTTCGCATCTCCCTTTCACCTATCTGTTTGTACGTAGCGTTAGAAGAAGTCAGCCAGAGATATGTTGGAGTTGAAGATATGATTCTGAATTCTGATTGATTGGGTTTTATTTGTAAAACATTTTTAAAACCCCTATAATCATCTCCTACTTCATGCATTGCATGTGCTGCTTTGTGTCGTCTGTAGCATAAAATCTGGATTTTGTTCAACCATTTCTAGTTGTAACAAAGAGAAACGTTCGTGTGGCATAACACTTTGACAGTGACAAATTTTCCAAATGCAAAACATGCAGTGCTCGAAGAAGCCACTCAAAGAAAAGCCTTGCATTTTATTCTCATATGATGCAACCCATCTATCATTGGTTCCAGTTAAGCAAGCATGAGAGTAAATTAGAACGAGTCAATATTAGCAGGAAGGAAGACGTCCAGCACACAGCCAAGGACTCTGTCATAAGCAAAAGGTTAGCCCAGGCTGATATTTATGCCTTTTGATTTTAAGAAATCAGTTCAAATAACCGCTAGACATGCTTATGTCTTATGGGATGGCTTTCTGCACAAAACGTATGAAGGCCATTTTCAGCTCCCCGCTGTGGATTTCCACCGAGCTTTCAGTCAGACATGTGGCAACCGGTGGAGCAAAGAGCTGAAACTTTGTAGGCGTGTGATCAAGTGCTTTTCTGGAGACACCTGGCTGCTCTGGCTAGTCTATTCATTAAACTGCCTTAATGGTCTCTTGTGCTTCAAGATCTATCATGTTGCGATAATGGCTTTTAGGAGGGAAGGGTGCTTTTAAATGCTTTCTACTGATTGGGAAAGTTGGCCTGTTTCTGGGCACCAGAAACGCAACAACTTAAAACACCTTGTTAATTTTATTGTCATATTAGCTGAGTCATTAACTCTCAGACTCAGCTGCTAGCGAGGGAGCTGTAACATAGGAAAGTAAAGGTTAATGGATCAGGAGTTTAATAGTCTATTGTCTGCTAACTGCTTTGAATGTCACAGGAGAAAAATAAATCTGGAGACAGACTTTGTGGAATTTTCCTGGCTCTGCTTGCTGACGTTTTACTCAACTTAATCAGTCAATTATTTATACCGGATTATTCCCTAGTAACAGACTACGGAAGTAAATAAAATTGTGAATTGTGTGAAAATGTTTTTCTTTTTTACTGTAGCTTAAGATAACGCAATATTTTAAATGTGCTTAGTTGTGTTGACAAAAAGCTCCTTCTCAGTTTCACTGGAAATTGAGCAATCTCGAGTCGACCTGAGAGCCGAGAATTTTCAACTCCCTGCTTTTGCTGCAGAGGCAGAAATAAATAGCGGGCTCTTGGGTCTCGGCCAGGCTGTATAACCGCATAACGTTTAACTTTCTATAAATACCACCGGATGCAGTCCAAGTTGATCAAGTGTGATTGAATCTGAAATGACTCCAAAGAAGAGTGCCAAGTTTCCATAAGATACTTTGGAAGAGCTGCTCGTCCCTGCCCAGCTTCTGACGGAGCCGCCGGCCTGAATCACTCTGCATAGGCTGCATAACAGCAGGCATGCAATAATAATGGCTCCATTATTAAGAAACGCAATTAAAAAGGCAGTCCTGATATGGTTAGTTGCTTAAACCACAATTTTCAATTTGTTACTGTTCTGGAATATAAATTGTAAAAATATATATTTAAGATATATATCTAACTAAAGGCCTTGTGCACTCAGCTTTACAAGCTTGAAAATCTCCGTCACATTTAAAAAAAAAAAAAAAAAAATCGTACACACGAAATCAGAAAAGTTTTGATCCACATGAAGTTGCACAAATATGCCGCTGAGCATCGTTTTAAAAATGCTAAATCCATAGGGGGCAGTGTAGCACAAAGCTAAAACCTGTCAGAATCTTTCAAAACAACCACGACTTCCTGTTAGGAATTAAATATGGCACCAAGAGGTTCATTGGTGTGGACAAATGTATAGGTTAAGAGCGTACTAGAATATAAAGTTATTAAAACACAAGACGTTGTTGACTGGGCCAAGTGTGTGACATCATTTGTGACATAGCGTACTGTGACAAATGGAGTGTAAGGTACGGCACGGGACCCTAAATCTCACTTCTTCCACGTTTACACGTAAACACAACTACAAAGTTTTCTCAAATCAACACTTTCGTTGTAGTTTTCATAATTAATAATTTTTTTGTGATATAAAACAAGAGTTTTTGTGTGGATGAGAGTCCAAAACACAGAAATTTAACTTTTTCCCATAGGTCACATTAATAAAATCCTAGATCCTTAGTGGAAATGACAAATCTTTATTATCCTAATCTCACTGCTTTTTTAAATGTATCATGCAACTACTGTGCAACGTAAGATGATTAATTCAGTTTAGAGAATGTTTATCAATGTATGGCTGCATTTAATAAAGTACTAGTTTATTATGACAATTATTACATTAATACCAAGAAGTAGTTTTGGTTGAGTAATGAAATATTTTTCCATCTATCTTTGCAATTCTCATGGCATATAGAAAGCAGTATCCTGAAATATTTACCAAAGTTCTAATCATTTGGCCTCAGCTTTGGTCTTGGTCAAGGAATGTCTGGTCCAGTCTTGGTCTAGGAAGAAACAGTCTTGACTCCATCCCTGATGTGAAATGAGATGTACTGAAACAATCGCTACTCACAATATTGACAGATTTAAAGATTTAATATTAATGAATTTAAAGAACCAGATACGTTGCTATTGCTCGTGTGTTTTGGATTGTATCCTCTACCTCAGTTGTTCTCTCCATCCTTCCAGCAATTTTGTGACCCGGTATCTAGTCCAAGATGTCTTCTCCTGGCTGCAGTAATCTTACAACTATTCACTCTTGGAAGACTTGTATTGGGTTCTTAATCCCAGTGCAGAGAGTTTGGCAACCCGAGGTAAGGGGAAAGAATGGATACAATTATCAATTCTATTGATAATTGCCTAGTAGGTAAAAGAGAACATCACTGCTGCCAACAGGTTGTGCTGTGCTTTGTCTTCAGTCTTCTCAAAAGCTAAAAAGTATTCAGTACTGGGCTGTTTGTGGGTCCAACTCCAGCCTTTTGTTAGAAAACCGTGAAAGGAAATAATGTATTAAATGATTGCCAAGATTGTGTTTTCTATTGTCTCTTTGGCAAGCACTCTGCACAGCTTAAATCCAATTCTGCCATATTTCTGCTAGTCAGGCCACTTCATTCATTGCTGTATAACGAATACAAAGTGCCACGACAGGCACTTTTCGTAAGCACAAACTCTCCGTGGTGTTTCTTTAGAAGTCCACAACATTTTTAAGTGTCTAACTATCGATTGCTAAAAGGTCTGTTTTTCTCATTTGCTCCTTTTATCCTGAATAAATGTGGAGTAAATACAAGCAAGGGTTCACATAGAGAGTCCCTCACAGCCACGGGGGTCAGCATTCCTCCCACACTGAAGGCCGCTGATTGATGTTGTGAAGATTCAACGGTTTAACATAATCCACCTAATGTCTGCTGATGACCAGCCTGGAAGCGCGCTCCATCCCCCTCTCAGCCCTCACACCCTTGACGTTTTGCACACTTCCGAAGTGGATGACCTGTCCCTGGACGTCCGCATGCTGAGGGGCATGACTTCCCCTCAGCTACTTGCACTCCCACTTTAACAAACAGAACATGACCAAGACTGTCAGCTCCTGCTTAAATATCTCCCACTTTAACCCGTTCTGGCTAATTTGGATGAACACTCCGTTCCAGGTGTTTAAACACTCACCCTGTTCTCCCCTGAGTAAAAAAACAAAACCACAAAGTGGCACTGGTTCCACCACTTCAACTTGCATTTAATCAGGTGGCCAGCCCTCCCACCCCCGTTTGTGGTGGCAAGCCACTGATTAGATTTGGAGATTGAGAGCCATTACAGGAGGCTGCAGTTGGATAATGACTTAAGTGCTGTTTCGTCTTCCTTTCCTCCACAGGAAGGAATTTATCTGGATGGGCCTGGTCTTAACTGACTGGGAAGAGCCCAACGGTGAGCAATGCAATATAGATAGTATCAATCTACAGTGACCCTTTCACCACTCTCCGTCTTGCTGTTGGGGTTCTTGAGAATTGGAAAAGCATGAAAATGATGGCTGGCTTTACAGATTGATACATGGAATCTTTCATTTGTGTTTTTCACTAATATTGTAATACCAGACTTCAGACTTTATAGCAAATCTATCTGACAACTGCAGATAAATTCAAAAACAAGCTGCAAAAAAGATTGTTTTCAATGTTTTTGGAATAGTTTTACAACAAGAAAAAGAAAAAGAAAAGTAAAAGAAAAGTAAAATTTATTTCGATTGCTTATTCATAAATTGTGCTAAGAAGGCGAGTAAAATTATGCAGGGTTATGTGGAAGGGGATTGACCACTTTACGTTAAAATGAAGCCTAGGCGCAAATTCAAACTGGAAGACTCTTCGAGCCCCACCTGCATCATCCAACTGGTGCTTCCTGCTCATCACCGTTGATTAATCAACGCTGGTGCAAGACATGCCACGTCCAATCACCATCCAAGTCCCAGCTGATAAGGACCATCATCCATGGCGTCTTCCGCTTTCCAGCAGAGCTCAACCCACCTCCACCCCTTCACCTCCACTCGTTCGGCCATCCGGCCGCATCCTTCATTGCCTCCACCACCAATGTCGGGTCCCGGGGGGATGACGTTCCTTTCAACATACGGAATGCTCATCTGAGCCCATCGCAAAGTCTGCGATAATCAATGTCCTCAGCCGGGGCCCAAGCGCCAAAGATTTAATTCATGTTGTTAATAAACTTTTCTAATTGTTTCCCTTTTCTCCGTCTGAGTCTCTCCAGATTGAAATAGATCATACCCATGCTAAAAATCATAGAACATATTGGATACAAAACAATCATTTTTGTAGACACAACAACAAGGTACTCTAGAACTAAATAGCTCAAGCCAAACAAGAGCAGAGCCAAACATTGTACCTAAGTGACATGAAGCCAAAGATGTTTCTACCCAATTGAAATTACCTATAAACTGGGAAAGTATTATGTATTATCCAGGCACATGGTGCCATTTAATAGCACAATCAAGTAACTGTGTCAACTTTAGTTGTTATAAAAATGCTATATATAGCATTTTTATATCAAATATGACAAACAAAATCTGGCTTTGAAATTTAAGGCCTTGAAATTTGGCCTCTGTTTCTTTAAAAACTCATGTTGTGATTCCTCTATTAACCCTTTAACAACATTTTTACCAGCATTGCTCTGAGAAGTAGCTCCTATAATGAGCTCAGCAGATGTGAGGTGGAAGCTTGGAAACTGCAACCCGTCTCTTCAGAGGAGGAGCTTCGTCCTCGAAGGTGGGGCTAGGTCCACCCAGGTGTTTTGCACAGCTGAATGGTTGCCATGGAGATCAAAGGATTTCTCAAACAAAGAGTCAAAGCAACACTCCAGGTGTGTTTTGGTGACAAAATAACATTATTGCATGACTTTGTGTTTTTGTGTTTGCTATGATGTAGAGCACTTTGGAATGCCTTGCTGCTGAAATGGGCTACACAAATAAAATTTGATTGATTGGTTGATTTCAGAAATCCTTCAAACTCCATGGCAACCATTCAGCTGTACAAAACGCCAGATTGGACGTAGCTCTGCCCTTGAGGACAAAACTCCTCCTCTGAGCTGCAGTTTCCAAGCTTCTGCCTCACAGAGCATCCCTCCCCCGCTCGGATCCTTCAGACTGGCAAGCAGCAATTAGCAAACACCTGGTAGAACTGCACGTCTGCTGAGCTCATTTTAGGAGCACCTTCTCAAAGCAACACTTATAAAAAAGTTGTTAAAGGGTTTAAAGAGGAGCCATGTTCTGATAACTTTCTGACGGCAGAGTTTCAGAAAAAGCAGGAGTTTTTAAAGAGACAGAGGCCAAATTCAAGGTGTTAAATTTCAAAGTCAAATTTCTTTTAAGTCACATTTGTTACATATAGCATTTTTATAACAACCAAAGTTAACGCATACACTTAATTGTGCTATAAAATGACACTGTATACCTGGAAAATACATAATACTGTCCCTATAAACAGTGGTCAGGTCTCCATTACTTATATGGGAAATTGAAGTGACAAGTGGTGAGGCCTCACCTGCAGGCCATAGATCACTTACAGCATTCCTAGTCAAAGTAAGTCTGTGATATATGTGTGAAAAAGTAAAAAAAAAAAAATGTTAGCAGTGCAACTGAACATCATTTAAAGATTTTTTTAACGTTTTTTTTTTTTTTTTTACAATGCCTTACATTTTATTAGGTAATTACTCTTAACAAGAAACACTTTACATGTTCCACTTGTGTTCCCTACAGGATGATTGATGGTGGTGCACCTTCTTCTACCTCTATTTCCCATGTAAATAATCGGCCTCAGTGTAACTCACGGCAAATGTAAAAGCAGTTCTGAGTTCACAAAGTGGTGAAGGAAAAAGACCATTTTTGGTCCATTCGGTCTGTTGGGTTAGCCATTAGCTTCAGCCTACAGGTCCAGCTAACCCTGGTGAGTCAAATTACCAGTTTTTTTACTTTGAGTATTGAACCTGAGATTGTAAATTGCCCTGTGCTTTTGACATGTCCCAGATGTGCTCATTACTCTCCCTTTAATCACCCGCTTTGCAAGTTTATTGAAAGCAGAACGACAACTAGATCCGATAACCAATGCAATGCTAACTTCAAGCTAATGGTTACGTGTAGGCAGGAAGAGTCCTAACAGTACCTGTCCGCTAAAAGCCTTCCTGTTAAGCAAACACATCTGACTGCTAATAATAGTGTAGCATGCTAGCTATTATTCACCTTCATGTTCCATTACAAGAACATGACATCATTCATTATTTGTCTGGTCAATTAAAAATGATGAGATCATGTTTACATGTGGTTTATGTCGTTTTGCTATGACTACGGATGAACATATTCAGGTCAGAGGTTTCCAGTCTGTGTGCTTGGCCCTGTTATAAAGGTTATAAAAACACAGAGGAAGAATCACATTTGATAAATGTGTGCAAAGTAAGGTTTGCATGTCCGTCTAATTCTCAATCTGCACGCAAAGGGCGACTGGCTCCTAAAACGTGAAAGCAATTTGGTGTCTCTCTGTTAAATTTTCAGTGACTAAGGCTGTTCCCTTCATGGAATGCTGAAAGCAGGTGGCGGCTTTGATTATGCAGAAGAAGAAAAAAAACAAAGCTCCACCTTTGTCTTTACAAAAAGCCCAGGAATTGTTTGGGTTGCACAGCTGAATGGTTGCTATGGAGATTGAAGGATCCAAAATCCTTCTGTAGTTCTAAACATGCTTGGAAGTCACAGGCTTAGAAGTTGTTCTCAGAGCGGTCACTATAGCTGCGTTTCCATTACAAAATGTGTGGAAATCTTTGTCTCTGCTAATATTGAAAAAGCACAATTTTGGAATTGAGATGTTTGTATTAAATATGAAAGGAAATTTAAAAAATAAATAAAAAACACAAATGAATAATAATAATAATTCAGACGTGGAGCTAGGACTCATCATCCATCAGCCATCAGAGAAGACGTTGGAGAAACAAGCGCCTTATACTTTGGAGCGGCTACCTATGTGGCGTTTTGGGGAAATTGTAGACGCCAATTTTAAAACAGAGATGGAATCAACACGTTGGAATGACATACAACTTTTTATGAACTGTGCAACCAGACGTCTGTCCAAGAAACAAACCACTATCCTCCAACTACTTCCTGTCGTCATCTTCATCGTTTCCGCCATCCGGTTGTTGATCACATGACTCAAAATGCGACAAAAGTATTGCTGTTACAGTTTTGTGAAATGCAGTTATTTCGGTATGGCTGAAAGACTAATTCATTCTAACACAAAAACTTTTAAGCAAAGAACTTTTTTATGTATTTTAGTGTTTTCATTAAGCAAAATGTATTTTTGTTATTTTAATTTGTGCAATTTTATAGTTAATGGAAACACAGCTAAGAGAGAATAAAACAGAATGGAAATGTTCTTTATTGTCCCTCTGTGGGGATATTCAGGCCTATTGGAGTCAGCTCGATGTTGGGATCCTTGTTGCTTGACGACCAAATATGTCTCTAATGTTGTCGATAATCAAGGTTTTGCAACGTCCAAGTTATCGTTCAGTCGTCAAACCTGACGAATTGCTGTTCTGTGAAGATAACTGTGCAAAGCAAACAGTGCCTGAAAACCTCACACAACTGAAGGAAGGTTGCATAACTAGTTAACCTGTCAGCATCAGGCAATGTTTTTTTTGGGGGGGAGGGGCACTAGTGTCCCTTATATGACAGTAGGAGGGTAAGGAGAGGGGGGAAGACATGCGGAAAATGTCGTCCGGTCCGGGAGTTGAACCCGCGACGGCCGCGTCGAGGACTCAGGGCCTCCAAATGTGGGTCGCGCTGTCCTTTACGCCACCACAGCACGCCCCCGGCATCAGGCAATGTTTTTGACCACAACAATGTAAGGGAACGATAAAGCCATACGGAAAACAACATCAAATTACTGCTGCTAAACTTTATTCTCTACGGTTGAATTGAATTGTGTGGCATGCTTCATTCTGTCCTTCTGTATTTAGTATTGAAAATAATATTTTTTCCGCGATTGAGCAATGATGTAGTCCACTGACCAAATAAAAACAGCATTTGAACTCTAAATTTCTTTTATATTCAAGGTTATTATAGTTAGCTAAAACTAACAAAATGACAAAAACTGAAACTGAGAAAACATTTTTGTTAACTGAAAAAAAATAAGAACAGTAATTAATGGGGAAAATCTATAATAAACTAGAACTGTATTGTGCATTTATAAAACTTCCCCTGCCCTCACACAAGCAGTTTACATCAGCTGTCGGCAAATTACATCCCTTAAGCTAGTCCATAAAATAGGGACAAAGTTGGGAGAAAATACCAGTCAGTTGGTTGTTCAATAATAATTGAAAACATTTTTTTTGAAAATTGTGTATTTTATTGATTATTCATTACCGATCCATGTACACATAACCACAAGAAAATACCTTCACCTCTTTGAACAACAATATAAAACTATAATAAAAAACCCATTATACAACCCTACCAACCTGACCCTTAGATATATTTCGTGGCATTTGACTTCCCTGTAAATACTGTATCTATCCGTGTGTACTTTGCACAAACACACTTTCACTTTTACAGTATATAGTCCCTTTAATGGGCTCAACCATTAGGTTTCCATTTCATCCCTCATGTTATATCAATAGCATCACTCTTGTTGCTATCATTTCTGCTAGTCTTCCAGAACTGTTACATTTCCACATGAGATCCTTGATTGGCGCAACATAGGTGAGCCATGAACGCTACATATCGCACATTTGTCTGCATCCAATTACACCACAGGGGAAGTTGTGTCCACAGTAATGACTTACACTAGGCTGGGTGTGTTGATGTCAGTTGGGGGAGGTCTCCCGCTTTAAAGGTTACTCTATCGACCCGGCGCTCGGAAGTTTTTCAGGAACCGAGGCGGAACTTTGCTGGAGTCAGGGTGGCTTGCGCATTGCATCTCCCAAGGGTGAAGTGTGATGCCGATGAACCAAAAAAAAGAACACCCACACTAAAGGAGCAAGCGCATGCACACACACACACACACACACACACACACCCCCACACACACACACACACACACACACACCCACACGGAAGCAGGCACTGAAGACACATTCGTCCACATGCGGGTGTACAATGTTTGTCGAAGATGCACAAATAGTGAGTGCTCCCATATGACATAGAATACATACAGTCAGGAAAAAGCTATGAAGAGTTATCTGGAAAGGCAATGTTGTTTTTCCTACAAAACAAACTTACATTCAGTGAAATGGATTGTTTTATCTTTGTATTTCCTTTGTACACTTCTATTCCTCCTGATGTTGACTACAGGATATGGAAGAACTGAAGACATTGAATATGTATTGCTGTTGGAATGTGTTATTGGACCACAAACTGTAAAGTACATAGCCATGAGTGATCAATTTGCTCCAGTTCCCGATAAGGTCGCCCTCTCTCCTGACATTCCCACTGGACAGCAGTCACAGCTCATTAATGTTTTGTACCCAAGTAACCTTATGCCATCCTCTACTAACACTTAAATAAATTAAGTTGAATAACTGCCCTGTGGTTGCAACACCTAGACAAGCTGAGCCTAACAAGTGTTGGTCTGAAATGATTTGGTTTTTGCCATTAAATACCTTTCAGAAATGTTTTTGTACAGTAACGTTATGACGTGTCTATATGTGAGGTTTTGGACATTGAATGCCATTAGTGTCATCACTATCATCATTTAGTGAGATGTTGTAATTAGCCTGGAAATGCTTGACAAATTAGCAAAGCTATTTTGAAACTGAGCAAGTATCACTTATTTGTTATTGAGCATTTTGAAGTTAAGGAAACTTTCATAAGATGTTTAGAAGCATGCTTTACTACAATGGCTGCATTTCCACTGACCACGTATTCTAGTGTTTCTATTAAATGTTTTGGCGCTGAGGTGGTTTTTTGGTCATGTTGAAGTTGGTTTATTTCAGAAAACTGCTATGAAAAACCTTTTTTCTCATCACACAAGTCAGATGATCAACAATTGGACATTTCCACAAGTGAAATCCCCGAAGAAGAAGACGGCAGGAAGTAGTTGGAGGATCATAGAGTGGCATTTTCTATTAATGACTTATTGCAGTAAACATACGTATTCAGCTGTGACTTAATGGAAACACCACAGATGCGGAATTGTTTTTTTCAAGATTCGCAGAATACTGAGAAAGTTTTGGGCACATTTGTATTGAAAACGTAGCTATTCAGGAGGAAGGACGATGATTTTCTTTCACCCTCACACACACACACACTCACCCCCACAAACTTCACGCTGTAAAATAAAACATTAGGACTAGCTTAGATTGAGCTAATCCTAAGCACATCTGTTGAGCATCCTGTTTAAGGGTGTGTTCACACCTGGAAAGTCCTTTGGTGGGTTTGTTTGGCCTCTAGAAAGTAGACTATTATTTCATTTGGTGCTGTTTTCTTTAGGATTGTACTTTTTGCAAATGAGTTAGGTCTTGTAAACACAGCTATGACTATCATTACTCCCATTGGATCGAATTGACAGGGGCGCCACAGCACAGACCTGGAAGGAAAACCAACTGACTTTGATTAAGTTTTTTTTTTCCTTTAATGCTGCATTGTTTTGGAGTTCTTGAATTTTCTACTTGCCGAATAGTTGTGTGCATCCGCCCAAACATCAAGGAGGCTCAGTGAACTCCAGGACCATCCATAGCTCATTGTTGGAAGCATCCACGCCGTTTATTGTGAAGCCCAGCAATTGTGAACAAACTTTTGTGCTATTAATGACTTAATGTTCAAATTCTTAAGAGGGAAAAATGCATTTACAAGACCCTGCAGCAAAGTGGTGGCTACCTTCATTAACAATATGAGGAAAGAGTTCCACGATCCAAAGCCCTTCACCCAAAGAATGCACAAACCTTTTAACTGCAGAAACCTAAACAAATACACAAGCCCAAGAAAACGTCTTTGTTCTTATTTGTGAGAAAGTGCCTGCTGGAAGTTCCAGAGTCCAAAAGATGTGGCTTGAGGCCCGGCAGCTGCCTATTCAGCAGTGATTTAGCAGCTGACAAGGCTGAACCATGTGGCTCAATAGCACTAAAAGGCTCATCCTGTATAATGGGGTTCCTCTGTGAAGCAAACATGGAGAGGCAACCCCTCCCCTTTAGTTTACTCTGACATATAGGCCTACACACACACACACATCTATCCAATTTGTCTGGCATTAAGTACACATAGAAAGACATTTTCCATACACGTGTGCTTATGTGAGGCAGTTTAGAAAGAAACACACACATGCACACCCCGCCCTGCCCCTCTAATGAAAAGGCAGGGCATCAAGACAATTGTGCAGGGCAAACACTTGTGTAATTGCAGTTGAGAAAAGGCCCTCGTTGCAGGCTGTCATCGATTGGTTGTTTGCTGACTTGTGTGGGAGGAGGTCTGAGCAACTTCGGTCATTACTGGACTGGACATGGTAAGATTTTATTACCTTAATGTGGTTTGAGGTTTTTACTCCGGAGAGACAGGAGATTGTCACACTTTACTTGTGGCTTTACTAATAATAAAGTTCTTGTAAGACTTGCTGAGAGAGAATGAGACAAAATTGTCAGAAGGTAATCAGTTATTTATACTAGAGACTCTAAAGTTCTTGGCTAACTACTCAAACTCACTGCAGGAAGTCTGGATTGTGATTAAGCACAATGAAGTTGGAGTCATCCAGGCAGCATTATGAATGAAGTGCAGGAGTCCAGAAGTGCGTCACTGTGTAGTATACGTCCATCCCCAGCAGATGGCCCCGCCTGCAAGTGCTTGTTCAGGAGGGGAAGTGGTGACTTACAGGGGTGGGGGTGCCCTTTATTGATCTCATAGTTTGGGATACAGCATGAAACGAACCATTTTTGGAAACTTTTTTCAACTATTTATCGCTGGCGGTGCTACTGCACGTCCACCAGTTCACTCTGCCTCTTATTTGATTAATGACATCAATGCAAACTAGGGATGGCAAATGGTCCATATGACTGGTGAATTTTGTGAATGGAGCACTTAGTGACTGAGGAATGACGTCAGCACAAAAGCCGTATCTCTCAGCGGCGAGCCAAGACCGAACCGGGGGTGCTCTAGAGGAGGCTTCCCATTGGCTCGCCGTAGCATCACGGGCCACGCGATTGGCTGCCGGCAAATAATTAAACACCTACACAGTCGATGCACAAATCCGAGTGGTGGGATATATAGGCTGGTGGTTGGCGCTTCATGCAACAGAGTCAAGAGTTGTCCTGCAAGTTGAGAGAAAGTCAACTTCTTGTTGTTTTGAACAGAGATTCAGAGAGATATTTATATATATTTATTTTTACTGCTGGGTGATTACCATTGAAGGTGAGTGTTGACTTCATTTATTGTCATCAGTGGGTTGGGTTGTATTTTGACTCTTTGGTTGTGGGATTAGAAAGGTGGCAGCTGTCTGACTGGGTTGATGTGAATGAAATGAGGCTGGTTACCAGAAGCAGAACATGTTGGGAAGAAGCTCCTGTTTTCCTCTTGGGGACCAAAGACTCAGCCAAGTCGGAAAAAGGGAGGAAAGGTAGAAACGATGAGCAAGGAGATCTCCAGAAAAAGCAAAAACATAAAAAAAATAATAAAAAAATGCTGAGGTGGTGCACTTTACGAGAAAGAGAAAAACGGGCAGAAGCAACCAGCTCAAAGCGTGTGTGTGTTGCAGACAAAATGTGTGTGTGTGTTAGAGTGCTGGAAGCTCATTACACTAATGCACTGGTCCCTTAGGGAGTTGGCAAGCTTGGAGTAACCCCCCAACACCACCTCTCTTTTCACCCCTCCTCTTCCAGAAACTGCTACCTATATTGCAGAGTCTGGGACCCTTGCCTACCTCCCCTCCCTTCCCCTTCCCCTTCTCAAACACAAACACGTACACACACATTTATGCATACCCAGCTACCTGCAGGCATGTCGCACTCCAGTCCCCGCTGCGTATGACATGAGAGAACTACATGTCCTGTGCTCGCTGCTGGATATTTCGGAACAGTGTGTTTCGGTGAACAAGAGTGGAACGGGGGGTGGCTGCCGTGTGTGTGAGGATGAGGAGACGTGGGTAGAACTAAGCCAAGTTTGATAGGAACTCAAGGGTGGGAGGAAGAAGGGGCTCGGCGAGCAGCAAGTGCATTTGTTACACATGTTGCCTTGTAGATACATCAGTGCGCAAGATGCTGACACCAGGGTTGGGGTGGGGGTGTCTTCCTTCCTGTTGCAGGGGACCATGGTTATGTTGAAGATCTCCGCTTTCCTCGTTGCCTATGCCCTGGTCATCTGCCAGATGTACTGCTCACAAGCCGCCCCTGCCAGGTGAGACACGGTCCTTGTGACTTACTTTTCGTTCAGGCAGCTGTCAAGCACTTGCAGAGATTTCTGAATTTAAAAGCAATGCTCATATGACATACAATTGGTTTGCTGGTTTTCAGGATATTTTCTTTTTTTAAAATCTGTAGTCTTAAAAGGTTTTTCGAGTCATTATGTCTTTCTTTTTGAGGAATTATCTGCAGTAACATTAATAGAAGCAGTAAAAGCTGACATACGTAAATGTACATGTACAAGTGTTATGTTTTATTAACAAATATATAGCAGACTGTAAATTCAACTTTACGGCAAAGACACAAAATCTAATAAAGTATTTATTTTACAGTCTCTTATGCAAATATCTTGGTACACTTGGAAATAAGACAAACTGAATTACAAGTAATTTTTCAGCAAGATATAGGAGCTTGTTTTAAGTTAATAATTCTCTAATATTGATTTAAAAAAGTAACATTGACAGATTTTTTTTTTAATCTCCCTTATTTATTATAAATAAAATAATCTGCCAGTGGAACTAGTACTTTTCATCAATACTGAGGAATTGTTAGCCTAAAACAATCTCCTATTTTTTGCTGAAAGGTTAGTTCTCTTATTTGCAGTGATCCAAGATATTTCCACTAGAAAGTAAACAAAAAGTACTTGGTAAGATTTTGTGTTTTTGCAGTGTAACAATACATTCTGACATTTGAAATATTTTACATTTAAAAGGTTGTTTTACTAATTCTTGTGACTTGATAAAATAGAATAGAGTAGAATGTGCTTGATTTAATCCCAACCTTGGATGTCTTAGTTGTAGCTAAATATTATGATGCGAACTTAAAAGTCATAAAGTGAGGAAAGAAAACCTGAAAAACATGGATTTTGTTGCACAAAACGTTATTGCGCATCTATTCCGCTGTTTATATGCTATTAATAAAACACAAAAAGAAGAAGTTGTAATTCACTCCCGAGGGAGATAAATGAGACCTATATATCCATACGGAGCTCCATTCCAGCCACTCTCCCGAGCGTTCCTATGAAGCTATTGATTTTGTAATAAATCTAAAGCTTGTTGGAAATCAACCCCCCTTTCTCAAATGGGGCACTTTCCGCAGATTGTTTCGCCCCCCCCAGTCGATCCCCAACCCCTCCCTAATGTTGGCTGCTGGCCCTCAAACCCAGACGTCATTACTCTCCGAGGTGCTGATGTCTCCTCCTCCCCTTCCCATCCATCGTCTTTACCAGCACCCCAAGATCCCACCCCAACACACACACACACACACATCCTGGCATCTCAGGGCGGTTGTGGGGCCGTGTGAGCTCTTAGACCTCTTCAGAAATGTTCAAAAACCAGCTTTTAAGTTACTTAAACGCCCCATGAAATGTGTGACAAATGTCCGGCAGCACCCTAAGGGGGCGATAACTCCTGGCTCACTGACCGCTTGTCCCCTTGTTGTCCCCTGAACCGTCCCATCACAGACCAGGTTTAGAGTCCATGTCAGAACGAGTCACGCTCACGGACTACGAGGCGCGAAGGTTACTGAACGCCATCGTCAAGGAGTTTGTGCAGATGACGGCAGAAGAGATGGAACAGCAGGCGACGGAGGGAAACAGGTACATCCGATTCTTATTTCCTCAAATAAAGCTTGAATATTTCCTCACAGCAGAAGCAAACTCACAGACGACTCGATTTCTAATGGAATGATGTAGAATTGTCTCAATTAATTGATCATGAAGTTAATTTTATTTATATATTGCAATGTCTTATTCTGGAGGGTTATGCAAATAGTGTGGTGGGTTTAAGAACAGATTTGTTCTAGAACTTTCTAGAACATGTTCTAGAATTATTAGACTACATTTTGTTCAGGCAACGACGTGGACAGGTCCTGAACCTGGCTGCTTTTAGCGAAAATGTAAACCGGACGGATTGTTTTTAGATTGTTCCCACGTTTCACTCTCTGGTTTCATTCTAACACCACTGCTGATGCATCATCATCAGTCAGCTCTAGAGAGGTATGTCCTTATATAGGGAAAAAAACTAAACCCATAAAAAAAAACAAACATGTTTTTTCCCCACAACAAAATGCTAAAATGGAGAAACAAAAAAAAAAAAAATCTGTATTCTCTGTCATGACCCTTTTTCCCCGCATGAAACAAGCCTGGTTTTGACTGTGTGAAGGGGTGAAAAACTGCCTGCTGGGCATGTGAAAAACATATAATCACTTATCACACCCCGCTCCCCAAAATAAAGAAAACAAGTGTGCATGATGTCAGTTATAGTTACGGGAAGTTGCATGACTGTGGGAAGTGGATGGGTTGTTTTTGTTGGTGTAAAATAAGAAGGATTTGTTTGGAGAGGGAGTTGGGGGATGGCGCATGATGGGACGGATGACAAGTTCTTTGAATGTTTCAAAAAAAGAAAAGCTGGTGGCATGATGCTGTATGAGATTTGAGACGTTCCTATTCCACTTTTGTTTAAGCTGTGACGGCATGAGACAGAAATGCATGTGAGGTCAGAGTGGTGTGTAAGCGGAGCTTAGAGAAAAGACCAAACTATGACGATTTCTCTTGCATGTTTTCCTTTACCTATGAGTCCCTTTTTTCTCTGCATGTCTTTTTCTGTGTGTCCCCTCCCCAACAGCATGGACAGGCCCCTAACCAAGCGCTGTTCCAACCTCAGCACTTGCGTGCTGGGCAAACTGTCTCAGGAGCTGCACAAGTTGCAGACATTCCCCCGCACGAACGTGGGAGCGGGAACGCCCGGCAAGAAGCGCGGCGCTCCTGAGAGGGACAGCTATGCAAGCTACGGCGGGACGTTTGACAGCATCTGAACCCTTCTTTCTCCTCACCCTTCTCCTCTCTCTCCCTTTATTTATCCTTTCTTCTTTCCTATCTCTCCATCCCGGTTTGCTCTCCGTATTTTTCATCCTGGCAAGTGCATGCAAACTCCTACCGGCTTGAGAAGAACCTGACTTTTTTCTCTTTTTTTATATACCTCTTTCCTGCCTTTTTTCCCTGCTTGTTTTTTTTTTTTTGGCAGAGAATAATTTGTTCCTTTTATCTCAGACAATCAGACATAATTTACACAGCTGTAATTTACAATATCAGATATCCATTTCTGTGTAGTGTTATTTGATGGCATCTGATAGACAGATCACTTAATGTAACCATTAATAAATAATACACTCATGAAGACACCATGTTTGTTGTTCAATAAACGTATTTTTCTACCAGGAAGCCTTAGCTCCTGTTCGTTTTTTAAAGACACACCAAAATTGGGTTGTACGAACATGCAAGAACAAAATTTGGTTAGCATGAATATGAGCAAAAATAAACAAATTAGAACGTAAATATACTATAAAGCGCTTCAGTACGTCCAAAGGTAAGAAAATAATCCACTCATGAAGACACCAATGCCTTAGCTCCTGTTCGTTCGTTAAAGACAAAAATTGGTTTGTATGAACATGCAAGAATGAAATTAGAGCGTAAATACACTTTAATACGCCTTGGAATCTAATAAGTCATCAATCAGTTCCATGGTAAGAATATAATCCACTCATGAGACACCATATTAGTTACTCAATGAACATATTTTCTACAAGGAAGCCTTAGCTAATGTTAAAAATAATGTGTACAAACACGCAAGACCAAAATTAAACAAATTAAACAAATTTTAAGATGCCTTGAAATCTGCCTGGGAAGTCCTCAGTAAGTCAACAGGTAAGAAAACATATAAGCTGTTACCTTATTTGTTCACTTTTATCAAATTTGTTGTACTGTTAGTGTGTTGTGCTGTTAGCTCACGTAAACGTAACGCGGTGTCTTCCTGCTAATCTCCGTTTGCTGTCCTGAAGCAGTGTTACAGCACAGAAGCGGGCCTGCAACACGGCCACGTGCGTGACCCACCGCCTGGCTGACTTCCTCAGCCGATCGGGGGGAATGGGCAACAGCAACTTTGTTCCCACCAACGTTGGTGCCAAGGCCTTCGGCAGGCGAAGGAGAAGCACCCAGATGTGAGTGCTCTCCATCGATCTTCTGGGAAATGGTAAACACAGTTTTATACAAATTGGATTTTATCAGTTATAACAGTTTGGTGTTATTGCCTTGGGTTGTACCTCAATTTCTCTTGCTTTCTGTCTTTCAGAGGCGAACACCTGAAAAGACAAAAAAAAAAAGCAACAACCTGTGAACAAAATCCAACACAGCAAAACTACGCAGATAAATACTAAACTGGCCCTTTACCTTCTCTATCACATTCTTACTGGAAAAGAAAGGATGTTTTGTCCCCGTTATCCATCCTGTTATTAATCTTTTTCTCTTTTGTTTTGTTTGGGCTTTTGGCAAATAACTGAAAAAAAAAAAAAAATTGGGAAAAAAAGCACTTTACTTTATGTACATGAGCAAATGAACTCCTTAAAGTGAAAAAAAAAAACAACAACATAAAAACATCCCGATGGTTACTCTTTTTTATACATGAATATTATTGGAAAATAAAATGAAAACAGCAGTGGTCATCACTTTCTTTTCTTCGCCCCACGTTTCACCTCGTTAGAGCACATTTGTAGCGCCGACCCCCTGCTGAGAGTCATGTCATATCTTAACATTCCCCCCTTTACGCCAGTAAAGATCCTCCCCTCTCCCCACACAACAGCTGTTGTCTTGTGCCTTGATGTAGAAAAATTTACATGAACATGATTGTACGGCTTCGTTTCGAGACGGCAAAGAAGAACCCGGGTGAGGATGAGGAGGAGAACGGTGATGGATTCATATTGTAAACAATATTGTGAAAAACAAAAAATTTCAGCAAGATTAAAATGTATTTTAGATACACTTTGGTTTGAGGTAATTGTGTTGTTCTTCAAAGCATTTCGTAAACAGATTTGGGAGAGAGAGAGAGAAAACAAAATCACCTGCCACTTATATTTGTACTCACGATGCTGTCATTGATCCCAGAATAAATATGAAAACTATTAACATTTGAGACAAATTTACAAATACAAACAGCGCATATGGAGCAGAAATGACTCATTCCAAACAACCCGGATTAGTCTGGATACATGACAAGAAAAAAGTGGAATTGCTGAACAAAAGGCAGCAAAAAAACCACATCTGCACATCATGCAGCGATACTTTATGCAAAACGTAAAAAAACAATATTTGAATTTTCTGCAGGAAATTTAACATGATGGAAACCTTGTTGGGGGGTCTCACTTGTTGTTACAGCAACACTCCAATAGATGGCAATCTAATTATCCACACAAAAAGTTTCTGTGCGGCTCTGCTGATGTGCTTCAAGAGAAAAACCTTCCATTCTCCGACACCTCAAGCTGCCTTCAGTAACGCCTTCACATTTTCACAAATAATCTCAAAATGGGATAGAGTTATGGTTAATTCTGTAAATACCTAAACTTGATTCAGAACATCGACCATGGTGCACCTGAAAGGGTTCACAGCAGCAGGTAATCCACTCCACGCAACACTGAGTAGATTCCCCGTCATGCAGATGAACATTTCTGTGTTCCTGCCAGTGATTTGGAATAATTTGTCGTGTGGCGTTTTCCATAGAAGTGAAATTAAATGGACCAAATCCTGAATCAGTAAAAATAATAATAATAATAATAAAAAAGACCTTTTAGTTTTGTAATTGAAATATGGCACATTTATCTGTATAGGTTTTTTCTTCAAAAAAGAATAAACAAAAAAAAGCTCCAGGTTTACAGCATCCCTTCCTCCAAGGTACGGGATGTCTACAGTGTTCTTCAAATTTAAGGACATTTCCTGTTTGTTTTTCTGAAGGTTTTATGTTTTCACTGTCTATAGGGAATATTTCATTCTACTGGTGCATGACTGAAAAAGAAAATTGTATTTTTGTTCAGTTTTAGCATCATGTATTTCATAAAGGCATCAAATATTAAATTACTTTATTCAAATACATTCCATTTTAAATGTGAAAGCATCATAAAAGTAGCTCTATGAAAGAGTTTCTTGCCTGTAGCTGACATTGTATCATTGTGGAACCACACACTGAAATAAATGTCTCAAAGAGTGTTTCACCATAATGTTTTTTAAATTATCTTTATGAAAAGTTGATTATGGCAACACTGAACTCAGCCTGTTACTGTAATATTTAAGCTACAGTTTATTATTACTGTAACCTTTTTCTAATGTGCACACATTTTGTTCCGTGTAACGGATTAATTCAGCCCCTTCAACGCGGAAGAGGTTAGAAACCACTTTCTGTGTATCTTGCTGTGCTAAAGCAATCTCACTTACCCCATCCTAATGGTCTAGTCCAAGTTTCTCCTGGCAGTTTGTTTCTTTTTCATCACATTTTAATTCCAACTAATTTTTATTTTAGACAACAAGAACTGTGATATTTAACCTGCAGAGTCCAGTAGAGTCCAGCAGTTCGCTGTTGTCTTAAGATAACACTGGCAATTAATTTAGTTTTCCAAAATTAGAGATTTATTTTAATCAATTATAAACAAACTAAATAAGTAAAAACAACATTAATAAATAAATCATGCTAAAGTGTACAAAATAACTTCAGCTCTAGTATAGTACCTTGTGGAACTCCATGATCTACAGCGACCTGACTTCACATTCTTTAGTTACACAGGCTTGAAACCTTCATTGTGATAGGTTCAGAGTGTGCTCTACTTCTTAAATTCCATATTTGTCTAATTGTTCACAGAGGATTTTGTGATTGAAGATCTCAGAGTCCTTTGTGTCAGTTGAAGCGTCATCTCTCAGGTTATTGCTGTTGATCTGGTCGATTTGAAGCTGCGTTTGCATTAAAGCGACTTTAGAGACAGAAGGCATAATGAGTATATTTCAAATGGGGGAAAAACGTGCCAAACAGGATAACGTTGATCCTATCAGGCTGCATGGATGAATGCTAAGCAATGCAATCGAGCAAATAGGAGGTATTTGTCACTACTTGCTTCATGGTCCAACACACAAGTGTCTGAGGCAAAAAAAACAAAGGAGTTTTTTGTTAAACATCGTACATAAGCTCAAGTGAAATACAATAAATCGGTGCGAAAGGAAGCAAGTATTAACAATAAAAGGACCAATTGGCTGATGTAATAACTCCCAGCTGATGGATTTGTAGGACTAATATGAGAACTTATGTCATTACTGTTGAAGCAGAGAGGGGAATTGTTTTCTATTCCCACTTGAACTTTAAAAAAAATCCCTGATCTGTCACACTATCTGCTGCTCCGTCTGCCGGAGAGAGTGCAGCTAACTTCTGCATGGAACATTTTTCTGAAATGACAGAAGAGGAAAAATAAAATCTCATCTCCATATTCGGGATGATTGAGAGGAGCAGGAGGTTTGGGGGAGCTGATTCTTGGGGTCGGTTCGGTTTTAAGGATTGTCTCTCAGCCGTAATCTAACAATCCCACTTTGTAAACGAGAATAGCGGTCCTAATGGCAGACAGCTGCTTTGAATGGGGCCCTTCCAGGCACGAATTAAACAGTTCATATCGGAGAGAAACCAAGAAGTGACATCTCCCCCCATCTTTAAGTGGAAGACGTGCCTCTTGTCCGGTTCCCTGAAACCCACACCACAGACCCGCTTCCAAACCGAGGGTTTTGGAAGAAATTCTCTCTCTTTTTAAATAATAATTTGATGGTAGGGGAAATAGAGAGCCGAAGGCATGATGCTGCATCTGGGATGGTTTATGTTCCACCGGATTCTGCAACTTAGCACATTACTGGTTCTGCTGAGAGGACCCTGCTTGGGTTCAGACATATTATTGACCAGCATTCCTTTGTTTTTTACAGTGTACAACTTTTCTGCTTTGCTTGTCTTTATTGTGGAACTTATCAATGTTTTTTTTTTTTAACACAGCTGTTTAAAGGGATATGTGAGGATTTAGTCAGGATAATTGTACTAAAAGTAAAAGGAATGTATTATCCCAATTGAACAGCTCTTTGTATCAAAACACAATAAAAACCGAGTGTTTCTTAGGTTCCATACTGTGGGGTCCCGTTTGGAAAATTTGCACAGTCAGAAATGAACAGCAATAATTTGGGTTGTTCATGGTTGTAGCTAAATATTTGGCTTTAAAATCAATGTCTAGATCACTAATTCTATCAATTAACCTTTCAAGTTATAAAATTAATAAAACTGGTCTGCTGTTGCCAGTATGTTAAAGTAGGGCTCATGTGAGGGAAGCTTATAGAGCAATATGCAGGACTTTTCATGGCGTATTGGTACTGCGTCTGCGGTAAAGTGGATTCTGTACCGGTCTGTAGTGGTGAAGAGAGAGCTGGGCCAAAAGGAGAAGCTCTAGATTTGATGGTTAATCTACTTTCCTACCTTCACCTTTGATAGTGACAGAAAAAGAAGGTTTGCCGATACAAGAGAACAAAATGAGTTTCCTCCAAAGGATCTCTGGACTCTCCCTTAGAGATGGGGTGAGAAGCTCAGTCTTCTGGGAACGACTAGAGCGAGAAGAGCCACTGCTTCTCCATGTCGAGAGGAGCCAGCAGTGGTGGCTCAGGCATCTGGTTAGGATGCTTCCTGGATGCCTCCCTGGTGAGGTGTTCCAGGCACGTCCCACCATTAGGAGAAGACCCAGAACACGCTGGAGGGACTTTGTCTCTCTGCTGACCTGGGAACACCTTAGGATTCCCCTGGAAGAGCTGGAACAAGCAACTGGGGAAAGGGAAGTCTTGGTCTTGTCTGCCCAGACCCCAGATAAGCAGAAAATGGGGATTAATATTGTTGTCACACTCTCCCAAAGACATACTGACTTCTGTATATCTAATTTTTAGAAAAGACTGAGATGGGGTTATTTTGTAAATATATCCAGGTATGTGATGGATATAATTTTGTACCCTCTATCTCAATCTTTCTGCAACAGAACAATCTTGTTGGCTGTAGTCTGTTTCAGCCAATAAACTGAAGTCTAACTCGAAGTGGAACCAGAACCTCTGATTTGTTTTCTGAAAGTATACCTTCGCCTTACCGTTCCACAATATATGTGCCTTTCTGCTCAGTTTATATGAGCTCCTTTTCTCACGTTGGCCAGGAAATTAGGTCAGATTTGTGAGGAAATTAGATGTTTACGTTCACATTTACGCTGGAGCTAATATTTATTGCCCCCCTCTTACGGCGCACAAGGGTCGTATGTACACATGGGAGAGCACGCGAAGTCGCCTGCGTCACATAACGGCATGACAATTATTCACTCAAGAGTACAACCATATAAGCTGCATCAGGCCGACGCAGCGGGGTCTTCCGTGGAAATTACAACCAGCCGTCTCTGCCCCTTTTATGCTTTGTTTTATTTTTCTTCCTCCATTTTTAAAGCCCCCCAGTTTTTTCCCCATAAGGTAGTCATTTTCAAGGCTGACGTGAAACCAGACACTCAGGAGCAGTTGTGGTGAAGGTCCAGAAACAACACCGGGCCGAGACCGACATCCTCTTACCTTCCCTCATTCCCCTTTTGTCGGTCTTCTGGGACTAGCTCCTGGGAAGGAAAACACCCTTTCACCGTGTCAGAACTGGGATTTCTTTCTGCTGCCATGGCAGTTTTTTTTTCTTCTTCATCTAACTCTCTTTTCAGTCCCTCCCTCTTCTTCTCCCCTCCCTTCCCATTGCTGCCACATCTGGAACCCAGCTCCTCGTGTATTTATGTGGTCTGTTTTGTTTCTTTTCTTTCTTTCTTTTTTTTCCAAAAGTATTATTTAAAAGTTCTTTACCTAGTTTTGTTGGCAGCTTCTCTCCATCTGATGAAGTCTGCAATTACAACTCACCATAACAGGTCACTCTGCAATTACATGCTCCACCACAGAATCTTACCCCCACCCCACCACTCTCCTCTGAACTGAACCGCTGCTCATATGGCGGACCGAAATAGAATAGTTTCATGTCTGTTTGGATGGCAGCCCAGCTGAAACTATGCTCTGCTGTGACTGACAGTGGGATGTGGACTTTTTCTCCTTAAGAAAAAACCTATAAGGCCAGCTGTGCGCTCAGACTCCTTTCAGTTGCACTCCGGCAGGCGTTGGTGGTGGTTGGGCCAGCTGGGACTCTATAACAGAAGGCAGAGCTAAATAGAGTTTGAGTCAGAGTGGATAAAAGTGAGCAGAGGGAACAGCGAGCGCACGGACAGAAGCACAAACTCTTGACTATGAACCGAAGCGGGAACACCTTACCGTTCAGTCTCTAGCCAAGACAATGGGTGAGTTTGGTGAACTTTCAGTTTTGCGGACTGTTGGACTAAGCTGAGTTAAAAGTCGAAGCCTTGTTGATAGCTTGAGTAAAACTTCAGTAGTACGACACCGAATATTCCATCAGGTGCCATCTGATTTATGAAGCACAGTACAGACAGTCTGGAGCCAGGTGCTAAGGAAAACTGTGAAGTGTGGAGAATGTCAGCAATCTTTCGGATTTCAAAAAAAGCGTCCTCTGCAACACTCTGGTAAATTCCCAGGACAATAACTTAACAGGCAAATTTCTAACCTCATAATAATAATAACAATACATCAAACTTATAGAGTGCTTTTTAGGACACTTAAAGATGCTTATGCCAGATTGGTAAACGTGCAGAAAAGACTAGCCACAACTTCACTAAAAAGTTACTTTAACAAAAAACGAAACATTTATCAACTGCTATTCTTTTGTGAAGTAAAATCCGCTTTCATTTGTCACATTTCTTTGGGGACTTGTCTAAGAAATAAGCATTGCTAATTGCCCAACAATGTCTCTTCTGCAGCCTGAGTTCAGTATCCATGGGAACCGACCGTTGAGCTGGTTGATGAGTGGTATTCTCCACTACTTTTATGACTTTTGGTTTGTAGCGTTGACCAGAGGTTAAGTGGCAGACCAACTGATTTCAACACAGAGGGGATGATGCACTGCTGATACATGCCTGTTGGATTCATAAACGTTAAAAAACAAGTGCACATACGCCATGTGTAGTTCTAGCTCCTTCAAATCTATCCTGAACGTAGCAGACTTTAGCTGTCTCCTAAACACGTGAACTGTTAGCTGCTTGGCTAACAGCTTTGCTGCCCAGCCTCCCCCTTCAAGCACACCGCTGCATCTTGTGTGTCAACACTTGATTATTTCATTCAGCTGGGCTAGCTCCTCACCACTTCCAAGTTGTCTAGAATCTACAACAGATCGTGATTATCTCCATCAAAAAAACCCCATAGAAGCAGTGCATGGAGCCAAAAATAAACCAGTTTTACAGGCTGCTGTGAATACATTAAAGCAGGACAATCTCCAATAAAATGGTATTCTTTTTTTATTTATTAAATGGCCAGATATCCATCCAAATGAGTTATTGATACCAGACTTATTTCTGGACAAACATTTTGAACTTGTCAGGATTGTTTTAGACTATTGAGTTTCTCTGACTGCTAAGTGTTACGTTGGGTTTTCTCTCTGTGTTCGTCGGTGTGTCATAACCTGACTCACATGTAGTCACCTCTGCACAGTTTCCATAAGAAATAATTCACAGTTTCCGTTGGTGATGAGAAGTGAGACAAAAATGAGCATGATACATCAGTGCAATTATCTTAAAATAAAGATTGTTTTAGTTTGAAGGTTTTAGAGCTTTAGTCACAGTTGTGCAACGCCTTCAGGAGACTGAGTCATTTTGTATTTTGGAGTTTAAGGAAACTGTTATTAGGATGGCTGCTATTCAGCAAAAATATCCTGAGTTTAAATCCTTTCTTTCTAGAGTTTACATTTTCTTCCCGTGCATGTCTAGTTTTTCTCTTGGAACTGCTGCTTACCGTCCAACATGCATTAACATCCCTGTTAAGTGCATCAGCCACTCTACTGTTAATTTTACCAACATTGCACAGAGAAGTAGCTTATATAATGAGCTCAGCAGATGCACAGTTTCACCAGGTGTTTGCTAATTGCTGCTGCCTAGTCTGAAGGAGCAGAGTGGGTGAGTAACGAGGGAGGGCATGGAAACTTCAGCTACTGAGGTGGAGCTTTGTCCTCGAAGGCGGGGCTATGCTCACCCAGGTGTTTTGCACAACTGAATGGTTGCCATGGAGATTCAATGATTTCTCAAACATGCATAAAAGAGTCAAAGCAACACTCCAAGTATGTTTTGTTGAGAGAATAACATTACAACATGATGTAAAGCTTGAAAAAATTTTCATAATACTGCCCCTTTAAAGAAAAACTGTTTAAGCAGCGTAACACAACTAACCTAACTACAAAGTAAACATAAGACTGAGTATGAAAACTATATAGTAGCAAGGACATTTGACTCTTAAAGTACTTTTGCTCTGAAAGTACTCGAATAATGTCTGATTTATAGCCAGAAATCAATTTCTGACAGCATTCCTTAATCCACAGGCAAAGACCTCCAATTCATTGATATTCCTGGGTTTGTGTGCATCTTGCTACTTTTTAAAAAGCCCCACCAGAAATTTTCAACAGAAAAAAATTACCTGACCAGAAATTTTCAACAGAGTTGAAAATTTCTGGTCAGGTATTATGATGGCCACTGTTGTATCTCGGACTTTGGGGTATGATTGGGGATCATTGTCCAGTTTGAGGGTCCAGCGACACCAACACTCCAGCTTCCTCACAGATGGCATAACTTTTTCTCCTGTGATATCTGACCAAAGAACACAATACTGAGGGCATTGTTTTTTTGTTTTGTTTTTTTTTTCAGCATACCGGTCAAGTCTCCCGTTTTGGTCAGGAAACTACCGTTTTTTTACCCTGTATTATTATTTTCCCGTAAATATCTTATGGTAGCACTCCACGGTGATGTTTCCCAAAATCTCAAGCCCAGAACTTGACAGGTATGGCATGTCCTTCAAAAGCTCTTTGGTGACAGTGTTCTGATGATGGCTTCCTCTTCCACCCGTGTTCACGGTGTTCCTTTAACTTTACACTTGTGAACTGTTCTTTTAAATTCCTGAAATAATTAGGACCTTGGCTCTCTTTTTATATCCCAGTACTTGTTTGTAGTAAGTGATGTCTTTCCTACGACCATTCTGGACAATTCCGTTGGCTTAGCCATACTTCTAAGATGTAGCAAAATATTTCCATCAAAAGTCCAGTTATTTGAAGTTTTCTAACTCAACCTAAACTGATGCAACTGATGAAGTCCTATTTTCAAACAGCAGCTCAGCAGAGATTACACTCATATGGGGAGCAGATGGATGTATTTGAATGAATTCATTACTTCAGGTCGACGTGCTCACATTATAAAGATCTGGTTCGGAGAAGTACTGCTGTCATCCCTTCAGCGGGCCCTGACTCTTGTGATTTGAGGGCATCAACTGGCAGATAAACGGCCCCCTCAAGATTTCGATCATCGCTCTCAAGTGGAAAATATTTTATGTTTTTGTTCTGAGTCATGTCGAGGCCGAGCACCGCGGTAGCAAAGAAACAAAAAAAAAAGTTTGGAAAGTGGCTGATCTGGTTTGTGTAGGAGTGATGAAAGTTGAGGTGGCGTAAAAACAACAAATATTTCTGGGAGTCTGAAAGTAATAAACGACAATATAGTCGACATGCATCTTTACGACGGCCTGTCTGTATGGCACTGTGGTGCATGGAAAAATCTGCTCTTGGCAGCGGGAGACAAATAAAAAGATCGAGACGGCCTTGTTAGGAAAAGTTTCCAAATGCGTGATGTTTTTGTCATATATTTTTATAGTCTTTTAATTCCTCTTTGGCTTTTTGTTCGCTGCATAAGAGGGCAGTCAACACCACGGCGAACTGGGATCACAGGCGTCACAAGGCGCTGCAAGTCATGTTGTCACTATGTCATTATTTGTCACGCAGCAACACAAAGGACCAAACAGAAGACGTACAAGTAGGCCAAAAAAAGAAAAGACAATACATGTGAATCATTTGTTTGTTTCTGTTGTTCCTCAGATCAGTGATGTGACTGATGGCTCTGAAGCCTCAGAAGAAGGAGGCCCTGACTTAAAAAACAAAAACGAGCTTAGTCCTTTCATTTGGTTGTGCTTGTGTAGATGTTTGGTGGTTTTCCTCCTAGAGTCCGGAGGCAAGTATTCCTCTAGACGCAGTTGGACAGACCTTGAACTTGATGTTGTTTTTCTATTGGGATTTTATGGGATAAACTAACGGATGCTGGAGAGATTTAGTAAACAAATAGAATCATGAAGTTTAGACGTGGTAAAGGTTTCAGGCAGGGTTAGTTTATAAAACAGACTAATTCAATTCTCAATCCATCATGCAACAATGGAAGGAGTTTGGTGCGATGGCGAACCTACCGAGACATGACTGTCCACCTGTGGAAGGTGAAGAATGTGCTCTAGTTACATACTAAAACGCTATGAAACTGTTTCAGAAATCTTTTTGTATTTATTTCAAATGTGACGGACAAAGAGACAAAAAAAAGGAAGGAGAAAAGAAAAGGAGAAAGGTGGGGAAAAGGTTTAAAAGGAAAGGACATAGGAGGAGGAGTGAGAAATAAGCATAGAGAGAAGACAGTTTGAAGTCTGTCTCTAAACATGCAGAAAGAGAGAAAACCACAACAGACAACATATACATATTAATAACAGTTATAACATCATTGAAAATTACATGATAATGCAAGGTGTCTTTTTCATCTTTCTGCTGTTTTTAACTTTTGTAATTTGTGTCCAGTTTGAGGTTTTTCTGTTATGAGATTCTATTGGACTGGCTAACAATTGGATTAGCATGAAAAGTGCAACATCAGAACATCAGAACTCGTAAACTATACTAGCCAACAAGTATTGCACTCCAAACAGTCATTTGTGATTTGAAGATTGCAAACACTGATAATGACGATGATGATACATTCACAATTTATTGTGTACAATTACAAAGTATTCAACAGTTTGTAGAAATATATCCTAAAAGTCTTTGAGCTGTAAGTGAAAGGTAGTTCAACAATGTATTATTGACTCATTGGGGTTGAATACAAATGCACACCACACTTCTCTGATATTAATTTGTGAACATAAAGCAAAAACCGTTTATTATTTTCCTTCTACTCAACAAATGAAATGCTTGTGGTTTTATCACAACAAATGCTGAAAAGCTCAAGAGGTCTGAATACTTTTAACTGCAGAAGTATATTGTCCTACTCAAATAACGCAAAGTGTACAGTGCCAATGTAAATCAAATTATCCCAGACCTTCCTAAGAGACGTTGGGTTTTCAGATCAAAAAAGCCTTTCCTCAACCCAAAGTGCAACTTCAGCATTATGTATTGCTCAACCTTAAACTTGTTGCAGCAGTTCAGTTCAGTTCACACGCGCAAATTACAGTCTGCTGTGATCAAAGCCCAGGACTTTATTTTGTCTAATGACACGTGGCTGACTTGGGTTTAAATCTGTGAGTTTCTTCGCTGCGTTCTCCTGGTGCCGAGCCGGGGAGGGCGTGCCACGGTTTAACACGAATCACCACAGGCAGGTGGGGCCCTGGCTGTGCTTGACATGCTGTTTAATTAGGTCCTCCATCCATGGGGTGGGGAACACTGGGGTTTCCGCTATAAAATGCCTGCCTCTCCACAGTCTCGCCCCCGCTCTCATTGTCCTGTGACATTAAGAGAGTAGGGAGGGCGGTCAATGATGAGCAATGGCTGTCACTGAGGGTGGGATGAGAAGTGTCTGACCACAGCTAAAGCTGGAAACAGGAAGCAGATCTTGGTGCCGCAAGTCTGGTTTGAAGAAGTCACTGGCAAACACATTTACTGCCGTGTTAATGGTTTACTTGCTGTCATTAACAACAACCTAATTCACCTTCGAGGCTCAGGATATGTATTTTATGCCTTTGTTTATTGTTTTCACAAGTAAACAATAGACGTGGGGTTAGCAGTTAGAGTTTCCAGCTATCATTGGGTGACATGCGGTGTGAAAGGTCGTCTGTCCTGACAGGAGACAAAAACAACCCTGTGAGTTTGTATTTTATCCTAATTAATCAGGTGTGATTAATTCCAAATACGGGTTTAAGACCTGAACACCAAACATCATGTCATGGCAATGTTCATCACCTGGTTAACACTATCCCTGCAGTGAAGCAGGGTGGTAGGATATAGCTGGGATTATTTTTGGGAGAGCGCGCTAGGTGACTAGTTTGCATAGATGGTGAGATGACACGATCCAAATCTAAAGATTCTTCAAGAAAAATCTGTTCCAAAGCATTTTGCACCTTACATCAAATAAGCTAAGCTGATAATAGCTGCTATAACTATGCAGATGATGCTCAGCTCTACATTACGATCTTAACAGGTGACTCTGAACCCATCCAAACACTGAACAGACCATAAGGACAAATCAATTCATGGAGATATCATAACTTTCTCCAGCTGAACAAAAACAAAATTGAAGTTGTTATATTTGGACCTAAAAAAGAACAATCTGTAGTCAGTTCACAGCTTCGGTTATGACAGCTAGAAACCAGCGATCAGGCCCACAATCTGGGTGTGGTGATGGAGTCAGACCTGAACACTCAGAGACACATGAAGACAGTTACAAAGTCGGCCTTCTATCACCTGATGAACATTTCTTAGAGGAAAGGAACAGGTCTCCCTAAGATAAAAATAAAAAAATAAAACTTTAGCTGCAGCTGATTCAGAACGTAGCTGCACTAGAGCACATCACCCAATTTCTGAAGACCTTCCACTGGATCCCTGTAGCTTAGAAATTTTTTTTAAAATACTTTTGTTTGTGTATCAGTGAACGGCTTAGAAACAAATTTGATTAAAGACCTTTTCTTGTTGTTGTGGTATCAACTTTCCAGACCACTCAAGTCTTCTGGTTCTAGTCTAGTTTCAAAGACTTTTGGATTGTAAGATCAGGAAACACAAAATTCTCTATGAATGTCCTTGAATGGCCGTCTACCAACAGCTTGAGAGGATGTACAATGCTTGTTGAGAAGGCTTGAGTTATGATTTCTGCCAAAAGAACTTCAAATATGTATTAAACGATGGATGTAAATGTCTATATTCTTAAAATTGCATTTTTCCATGGTTTTTAACTTATCCTTATACATGAGCTCATCAGATGAAAGTCAGATTGTTCTTTATCATCACATCATGCCGTGAAGCCAGACATTTAAAACTCTATACTGATGTTTCACATTCATCAGTCTAGTGTATATTTGATGGTGCTTTACTGATAACGACTGTTGACAACCCTGTGACAGCATCCATGACTCCGTGACGACTCTTCAAAGAAGGAAACCCAATTACAAGAGTGAAGGTATAAATTTTTGTATGGAAGCCACCAAGGAACTGGGAGATCGATCCAAATCAAACTGGTGGAATCTCAGCGCCTGACCAAAGCCTTTCTCTGTGCTGACCTCTTTCTTTACTCAGTTCTTTTCTTCCTATCTGCATCAACTAATTGCCTGCAGGTCATGGCATATTGAGCTCCAGTCTTCTTATCTGTCTTTGATGCGATCGCTATCTACTGTATTTGCTCCGTAGGCCTTGTTGTGGTTCACTGGGAAGATCACAAGAGGAAAATGGAGCTTTAGTTCTTCTCAGCTTTTGTTTGTTGTGAGATTTCCTCCAAAGATTGAAAGGTCGTCACTCCTCTCCCCTCCCCCCACCCTTTTGAAAATGTCCATTGAGAACCCCTAATGGAGTTTTAAAGGACTACTGCTTCTGCTTCCTCCATACTTTTCTCATCTAGTGTTGTTTTCTGTTGGCTTAACCTTTTGTTGTTTTATTTGACTGGAAGCCTCTGTTCCTCATAACTTCATCCACTGTAAAAAAAGAATGAAAAAAAAATTGTTTTGTATTTTTAACATGTAAAAAATATGAAGTCTTCTAATATGTGCAAAAAAGAAAGGAAGCATAATTTGCTATAACTGTGAAGTAGGAAAAGCAGGTTTACCTCTTTAACCTTTGACATTGGCTGTCCCTCAATATGTTCAGCAGACATCTTCAACTAGAAAAAATATACATGGCAACAACGTTCATTCTGATGCTAAACCTTAAAGTTGACTCTGTTCTTGGCAGAGCTGGAGCAGACTGACAAAGTGCAACTTAATTTTTAATTGAAGTTGTTATAAATTTCTAGTCAGCTGAAACAAAGTATCTGACTATATTGTTAGGGACAACCACTTCATAGATTTATTTTGGTTTCCAACATGACGACATGACATCGCTCCAACAAAGGCAAAGGAAATATTATTGTTAATAACTTCACATAGTTTAATTTCCAAATCAACCCGTCCAACACAATCAGCTGACATTATCATTATTATACAGCATAATTGTAACATTTTTCCATTTCTTGTTTTTGATAAGGAACTTCAATCCGGTTGGTCTGGAAAGAATCATGAGGTTCCTTGTATATTCTTTAACCTTAAAAAAACAGTCACAAATTTTAACCCAAAGTTTGGTTAAAGCAGCTTAAGTTTTGTCCCGTTCACTCATCTGGGGAAAAAAATAACTCAGATGTTATAGTGTGTGTGTGCTTCCTTTGGATTAACAGTAAAGTAAAACCCAGCAACCTTCATTGTCCAAATACAGTTGATGACCAGTAAACATGAGCAAAAACACCTGAACTGCTCCATATACAGTAAAGATCCTTTGTTAATGTAAGTCTGTTTTAAACTCATTACAAAGCCTCATGCACCAAGCCATTTCTCTGGATATGCCATCTTAAATGAGACTTGGCAAATTGTTTGCCGGGTCTAATTACGGGGAAAACTTTCTCCAGTGTTTGCTTTTTATACCCAAAGAGCAAAGAAAAGCAGAGAAAATGTTTTTGTTTAAAACGCTACGTGTGCGCTCGGCCCGCACGTACAGAACATTTCTTGCATACCGTGCTGATATTTACTTATCATGTTGAGCACATGTGACTCCCATTACTCCTGCGCCTTTAAATCTGTGGTCAGTCAAAGGAAAAGTCCCACCCTGGAGGAAAGATCTGGGCAGGACGTATACCCTCTACCCATGATTCTTAGTGTTCCTTTCTCTGCGACTTTAAACCCACACACAGACGCAGCCAACCTGACATACTCCCATCTCTTAATGTCAAACAGGTGCAGGGTTGACCTGGGAGGAGTTGCCCTGGTTGTAGAACCCAAGATCATTTCGCTCTAAAGCCCATTTCTGAACACTCGAAGCATCCACTCAAATCAATAATCTCTGGGTTCAAATCAGGATTATTCCTTTAAATCATAGCAGTGAGCAGCAACTCACACACAGGGCATCTGAGACGTCACATTACCTGCAAAGTTTCGTTAATATTTCGCCAAAGTAAAAAAAAAAAAACCCCACAATTTTTCCGTTAGAAAAATAAATACAATTAAAATCGCACGTGAATAAGTTTCTTCATGTGACAAGTCTTTAAAAATCTTGCCACACCATCATCCTTCAACTACTTCCTGCCGTCTTCGTGGTTTGTGCCAGTGGCAACTTCTGTTACATTTAATTGCGCAGAAGAGACTTTTTGTTTCTGCTAAAATGTTAACACACACAAAACTTATATTTAAAAAACTGCATTAGTATTTGACATTTATATTTTGATATCTTATATTTTCTGAAATAATTTTTTGCTGTAGGAACATATTGTGGTTATTTACTTAATACAGATGATTTGACTTTTTGTGAACTTCCCTCACAAAAACAATTAAAGTAAATATCACAGATAAAATGGCTCGTTCTTAGAAAAATGTACATTTTCTAAATTTGAACGGGTCTTTGAGGTGAACGGATCCTAAAGAATTAGTTCCCTTCTCAGAGCCGTAAGTCCCGTCTCTACCAGTGATGCAGCAATGACACTACATCAAATAGAAAAAAAACTAGCTGTATAGCAACCACCTAGAGACCGTCTAATGTGAGACCACATACAGATTTGTGGTCGGCCTGAAATACCGGGTCAAATGTTAGGTCAAACTTCAAAAGGTCGCCCACGTCATTCACGACAATTCCAGAAAACAACACGTTTCTGCTGAGCCTGCCAGCAGTCGTGGTGCGATCAAATGCCGCCAGTCTGCAATTCCTTTTGCCAGCTGTATTGATAAAACATTTTCATCCGAGCAATACGTCATTTTATGTGTGCGCTCCCTTCAGTCTGGAGGAGCCGGAGTGTTTTTACTGACTCTGAAAACTGGTGCAACATAGTTGTTCAGTTGCTGCTTTATGGAGTTCCCCCCTGTGTTGTGGGGTTTTATTGCGACATTATGCTGAGTTTGAGTAGCTCCAGTCAAGCAGCTTGGCGAGTTCAGCACTCTTTCTTGGTTCGGTGTATGCACTGCTGTCGCTGTTGTCTCTCAAACCCATCCGCAGAGCCTGGTTGTCCTGCTTTGTTGTGAAAGTTGGAAAAAAAGCTAAACCCCATAGTTCATTAAAAGTGCCACGTGTTTGTTGCAATGGATGTGTTATGCTTGCCATTATGACCGCTAGAGTCTATAAAAAAAAAAAAAAAAAAACAAACAAAGCAAGCCCAGGCATAAGGGTTTTGATCCACTGTGTTTTTGATGATGTAATTATGATCATTTTTAGATATGGAATGTTCCATGGTTTACACACCCTTGTTAGTTTATTTTGAATCTTAAATTTAAGTTGTCATTGTCTCATAAAAAATAGTCATACTTTTTCATGCTTTCCAGTTAAACTGCTACCAGACCCACATGGAAATGGTGTATTCAGGCTCATTCAGTTGTAGCAACAAGGTGAACGTCAACTCCAGTCTGACGTTTCAACATCAGCGAGTTTTCTTCCATTGCTAAGCAGCTTCCCTGCTGAAGGTTTTTGTAATTGTCAATCTTGGCCAGGTCCCACTTGTAAAAAATAACTTTTTAACCTCACTGACACCTGGTTAAATAAAGGTTACATACAGAAACATTCCCAAACCATGATGGTGCTACAGCACTTTACATGGAGTGGAAAAAGTTCTGTTTTGGTCTCATGTTACCAGAGCATCTTTATTTCCTGGACCTAGCTACCCAACATTGATTCTGGCAAACTGCTGCCAGCACTTCTTAAGGCTTTCTTTTAGCTACTTTTTCTGAATTCACTCCAGTCCTGTTTAGTCCGCTTTAATCGGACTCTAGTTCATTTGCCTATCTGGGCTGTGGATCTTTGCACCTCCTCCAGGTGCTGTCCTGTCAATTTGGGTGAACAGCCAGGCATTTGTACATTTGTATTTGTACCATAACATTCACATTGTGAATGATGGCTATAACAGAGATTGGGATGCTGTTCTATAATGTAACCCTATTTGAAAGTTTCTCTCTATTCTGAGAGAAAATGGACAGATTTTGATTTTAATCCTCTAGTTAGTGTTGACCTGTCATGTAACATCCACTGCTGTTTGTGGCTGTAAAACAACAAAACCTGGTTGTACCTGCACTGTGGGGACTCCACTGCTGCTTCTCCTCTTTCCTATTCTTGGGTTTCTTAAAACTGACTGCTCTTCATCACTGATTGGATTTTCTTCGCTTTCTTGCCTCGAGGAATGCTCTGTCAGTGAAACTATGCTTATGGTTTGGGTGTGGTTGCAGTCACACCCATCAATCTTGCCATTTTGCACACCACACAGGATTGTAATTTTTCTTCCAAATAACCAGCCTCATCTGATAATTCTTTTTTGTATTTTTTTATTTAGTATTGGATCAAACCTTAAGTGAAATGAAAGCTTTACAAAATGTAGTTGAATGTGAAAAGGCTTCACAGGGATGACAGACTATAAAGTTAGCAACATGTGTCAAGAGACTTTGACTGATTATAGTTAGATACCCTGTTTTTACCTTACCACAATGTAAGCCTACCTTCAATTACGTCTGTCTGACTTGCTGTTCATCATGTGGCGTGTATAGGGGTGGGTGTGTGTGTGTGTGCGTGTGTTGAGCTTCTTTACGAGCTTAGCTTATTCATTATTTAGCAGCTCCTGATGTTTTGCTTGCTCACTGCTCGGGTGTCAGGTGCCTGCTGGTCCTCTTCACTCTTCCCGACTGGATCTCGTTCTGCTCTGTTTTTACTGTTTGAGTTCCCGGCCCCAGACCAACACATTCACTCTCAAACTCTCTAGTTAGTTGTGCGTGTTGTTGGGGTATTTTTTTTCTTTCACCAAGTCTAGCCTTTTTTAATTAATTTATTCAGCTAACTGTAGATGAAATTGGGAAACTTCAAAAGCGTTTGGATAATTGTGGTGGTGTAAAACAGGAGACGTTGGACCTCTCGTGAGGTAATGCAGTCGCTATCTTATTTTTTCCTATTTGTCTTGTGGAAAATCCGAGTTATGAGTAATTTTTATAGCTTGCTATAAAGAAGCAAGAAGATGGTGTGTTCACATTAGCAGACTTGTGGTAAGGCGGTAAAGTTATTTGCGCAGCTGAATGTAATCTTTACTGGGCCGGGGGTTCACTGGGTGCCTCGTGGAACTGCTGTCATTATTCTTGCCTTAAAGTGGCAGTATTATGTAAAATCAACGATGCATCTTCTCAGTGCAGTGCAGGTGGAAGCGTTGCTAAAGGGTTAATAGAGGAGCCATATTATGATGACTTCCTGAAAGAGGAGGAATTTCTTAAAGAGACAGAGGCCTAATTTTAAGGCGTTATATCACAAAGTAAATTTTCTCAAGCTATGTTCTATATAGACAGCATTATTATAACAGCTGAAAGCAACAGTTACTTGGTTGTGCTGTAGACACATTGCAGGGTGACACTACATGCGTAAGATCCTGCCCTCCAGGACGAAGCTGGACGATGTTTACGTTGGATTTAGCTGTCAAGGTGTCAACATCATGCGCTAAATCTTAAATGCACGCATAACATATAAAAGAAAAGGGGCACACTGCTTTGCTGCTAGTATTGCTACAATTACATAACAAGGTCCAACGGTATCACATTTCACAGATCAGAAAGAAGTTTTAAAAATAGCAAGGGAGTGAGAAGTAGGTTATTTATGCTAGCTTGACTTTGACAACCTTACCATGTAGATGTGCCACAGAATTTGGTGCGTTTTGGTTCAATTGAAAAAAAAAAAACAGGCATCCCACAGATCAACTCTCTGACAGATCATCAGTAGAGCAGGTGTTTAAATTAACTAATCAACCACCGCTGTGTTCAATCACTAGAATCATGATAGTGTAACAGACTAAATGTTGTTCTTGGTGTGGGAAATGTTTGCGTGTTTATTGGTGTTGCATCCCGATACACTAGCGGAGATGTAATCAATCCGTTGCTATAGCAACGGGGCTGTGTGTAGCGTAGCCGACACAGAGAGTGAGAAAAAATAATGCAAGTGGCTTTGAGTTATTCTTTAGTCATTTTTCTGCATTATTTTCCCCTTGCTGTGGCTCAGTGCACTGAATTAATTACACCTACATCTCCAGGTTTCATTTTGTTAACTGAATTGTTCTGCTACGGCAGATTGGCTTTTGATGGCGAGTAACAGAATCGTCTTTTTGCCCTCCAGCGTTGTACACATGCATGAAATTTCCCGATGTAAACAATAACGTTCGTCGTGTCTATAAAATGGTACTATGTGCCTGGAAAATACATAATACCGGCCCTTTAAAGTGATACAAGAGCAGACTCAGCCCACATGTATTAGTGCAACATTTTGTAGGGTGACTTAATGCTAAACCATGAATGAAGCTGTAAGTTTATACATGAATGTGTCCCTGTGTGTGTGTGGGTGCAACTTAACCCCTGTGATCTCATCTGAGTCCACGGGTTGCCTAGAAACGCTATGAAAGCATAGTATTTAACTTCCACATTATGCAAAGGGAAAGAATGCTAGCCGACCCGAACAGACAGCATGCGGTCTGGCCTTACATGGACATTAGTGCAGCCAGGAATTTTTCTAAAAAGGAACAACTTGAGGTTTTCATAAATTTCAATATTCATGCATGCAGAAAGTTGAGAAAGTAATTGTGACATGCTAAGAAAATATCCTCTAATGTCTGGTAAAGTCTTTTAGAATGCTTTTATATTAACTTCTCAAATATCTGATGTCAGCTTGGATAAAGGATGCATACTTTCCCCCCGCAAATTACACAAAATTACTTTTCCAGTTCTTTTCTAAATATACTTAAAGCCTATTGCTCGGCATATTGCCTCTTGCAAAACTTGAGAACATTTTGGTTTTCTTTAGGATCAACTTAAGACCCAAGCTAATGTCAGATAGGGAAGGCATGAGGGGCAGGAGTGTGGCTGTGCTGTCAGGTAGTCGGCTTAGAGAACATTTTAAGTGCCAATAAACTCTCACTGTGTCTGTGGAGGCCGGAGAAAGAAGGTGAAAGAGATTCAGCTTCTTTGTACTTCAAAACGAGATTTAGAGTCAGTCAGACTGACTTGTATCACCTATTATTTTTAAAATTTCTCTCAATACATTTGCACAGAACTACAGCCAGAAGAATGTTTCTGCTTGTGTATCCCTCTGCAAACTTTAGATAACCCCTGACTGCTTCATTTTCACTGAAACAGGCTGAAGGAAACCGGGAAAAATGCTTTGTCGAGTAATGAAAACAACAGTGTCTTTACCAGAACGTGAAACTACGGAGCCCTCTAAGGGACATGGGAAAATTCTTTTCTTTTGCTTTACCTCGCAAAACTTTTGTGTTCCCTCGCAATACTGTACTGATCAGTTCTGCGGCATAATTGAATACTGTAAGCCTTTCTTACGGTGGCCGCGGTACTTTCTGCTTTAATATAAGGTTATGTGAGGTTATTCCATGAATGTTAATATCTTGTGAAATATCTGAAGTTTTATATCTTTTTCTTTAGGATAGAAAGGCACCAAAAACCTCTGATATAAACAGAAACTTTCCATAAGTAGGAAAGAAATAAAAATACATCCAAACTATTTGGACTATTTCTGAGTTATTATCGCAGGTAATAAGTCATCTGATAGTTTTGATTGTGTCTCTGTTGTGTTCATAGTCTGAATGGTTTAAAGGCTTTCAGTGCCGATCCATCTCAACCTTAACAGACATAAACATGCAATAAAAAAAATTATTTTCAATCAGTGTTTTGCACCAAAGACTTAATAATAATAATAAACACATTTTCACTGAGGCTTTGTAAGAGTCATATGAATGAAATAAGTAATTATTGATATGACAGGAGCACACGGGTGGTGGGTGTGTGGATGTGTGCGTGACGTCATCAAGTATGAATGGAAGGTTACTGGCTGCTGGTTTTGAGTGTATGAGGAAGCGGTGAGCGGGGTGGTCAGTCCTTGCAAAGTTTGGAGAATGATGATCAAAATGGAATAAATCAATAATTGTGACAGAACAAAGAAATGGTTTGGAGTTGATTGATACGCGGACAGATAAGATTCCCTGCGTTAACCCAGTGCTGTAAGAAAGGCTTACAGTATTCAATTATGCCGCATAACTGATCAGTACAGTTTTGCGAGGGAACGCAAAAGAACATTTTTTCCCCATGTCCCTAGAGGGTTCCGTATGAAACTCCTGCATATTCACTTTTTTTTTTAACTTTGTTTTTAGCGTCTAGCAATTTGAGATCTGTTTTCAAACAAGAGTTAATCAGAGTTGTGTTTACTCTCAGAAGCAACAGGAAATCTCATTATGATGAGAAAGACAGTTTTATGTCTTAAGGATACGTGTTTAATTTGTAACAAATGTTTTGTTCTTTTGAGGTGTAAAAATGTCACATGTCTCAAACAGATCACAGCTTTTTTGAAAGACATAAATGGACTCTGTTTGACTTTCATTTTCTCCTTCTGTTTCTTCTATAAGACAAAAGTCTCATGAGGTCTTGCTGATTCACGACATTATTACTACTAAACAACATATATTGGTTTTTAATAACATAAATCTCACAACTAGTTTCATATTTCCCTAAAATGAGAAACTTTCTCAATCTACCAAGTGTTGTGTCTCGGTATACTGAGAAAGTTTAACGTCATAATGAGACTTCGCTTCTGAAGTTATTTCCTCGTTCTGGCAGTTAAACATTTCCGTATTTCTATCTTTTTTTTGTCTGAGCTACGTTGTATTATAGGTGAAACAGGTTGGTCACCCACGAACCATTATATCTCTGATCCAACAGATGAGCTTTTGTTTCAAATCACAGAAGTTAACAGATGTCAAGTTAGAAATGCATAGGAATAAATATTGCATTGTGTTTATAATGTTATGCCTGATCAGCGTTTACTGTACTGCTTTATCACTGCGACCCCAAAGAGACCTTAGAACCTTAAAACAAAACAAAACTCTAAAATCTCTACATTTCTGCCATCAAATAAGAAATTTTTCTTCTGTGAAACTTTTCCAGTCAAAAACTCCCCATTCTGAAGAACTGGAGTTGGCGACACAAAGAGGGTTTGTGTCGCCTTTTTCTTACCTGTATGAATCCACAATCCATCTCCGGCTGTCGTCTTCTCAACATTTCCACGTTTTTTTTATTATTATTTTCCCCCCACCACCACTTCCCTTTCCAAACTTGCCCTCTTATTGTTTTAAAAATACACGGGGGAAAAAGGAAGAATGCAATGTCCTCCCACACATTTTATTCCTGACATCATAGCGTGCCACGTTGGAAGCCGTGACGCCACCGAGCCTCATCATCCTCCCTGAGACGTGTCAGGATGTTGACATTATTTTTCTATCATTAGCCAACCTGAGCTACAGTGCAGCTTTAGCAGAATGTGCTGTTGTGTGTCTTCAGAACGGCAAATTTATGTTTCCATCCAGGGTGATGTGGACACAGGACGGGAGCTGCCCGGGTTTACACCGGGTTCTGGACCTGGTCATTAACAGAATGTGGGAAGAACTGTAGAAGATGTTTAGTTTTTTTTTTACAGCTGTTATCAGAAACGACAAATACGCATTTTACTTTTTTTGGTCCCTATATTCAGGTGAGATGAATATCTACACAAAGTCAGATGTGAAAAAAATCTAACGCTTTAAACACTTTATGGTCTTGTTTGGTTTAAAACCAGAGGTGTCCATAGTGCGGCCCAGGGGCCACTTGTGGCCCTTGGACTGATTTTGTAATTTATAATGTTACAAAGGATAGTGAGGTAATAATGATATGGCTGAAATTTGTAATAAGAGAAAAACTATTTCCGACATAATCTCATTACAACGTAAAATGTTAAATACGACACAAAGTATTTCACTTTTTATTTAAGTATTTGTCTTTTTTACATTACAGTTCATGTATGTGAGCTGGTTGACTTTCTGTTGGTATCAGTTTCAAAGTACCAACATGTAATTTAAACAAATGAAATGCGGCCACCACATAATGTGTTGTGCTTTAAAAACAAGAACATAAGAGATCCAAACATGTTGCAAACTTAAAATCCTTGGCTGTTAGGGCTTCATTAATGCTTGTGTCATTGATCACTTCAAAGTTCTTTATTGTTTGAAGAATGTCATCATATACAGTTCATTTCTCTATGTTCATTAGTGTTGGAAAGGTCTTACCATTCAGGTTCATTCCTCTGTATTTGGTTTCTAGTATTCTGCTCCCTGTGTGTCACACAGTCCTGTTTGGTCCACTTTAATCAAACTCTAATTTGTTGGGGCACAAAGTCCGTTTGGTTTGGGGAGGAGTGAATACGTAATCGGACTCCGATGCGGGCCAAGAAAGCGAACTGTGGCTTGTCTAAAAACCAAGGTCTGTCTTCGGTTGAAGTAAACTCTGGTGCATTTGAAACATTACTTAGCACAGGAAGGTATCGTTTTTCCCCCAGTCAATCAAGGACTTTTATACGCTTTCTGTCTTGCTAAAATTCAAAATAGGCTGAGAGGAAATTACTTTCCCTTTTTTTTTTTTACATCCCAGTTTAAAACACTTGAAACTGTAGGAGCACTGTAACAGGAAATGTTTTAGTTTTTGAGCCATAACATTTTAAAACCTTGGTAACCAGAAACTTGCCCGTGTCTGATTTCCACAAGGTTTGGTTAGTACACAGTCAAGACCAGGGAAAAGTTCATCACAGGGCAAACGCTGAGACAAACACCCAACACTGCCTGAAAACACCAGCTGTCACTTAAAATAGGTTTTCCATGCCAGTGTTATCTGAGGAATGCTCTGCATTTAGCTGTATTACGATAGTGCCAAGGTTGTTGTGTCTGGACACAAAAATCATGTAGTCTGAAGGTTTCTACAAAAAGATTGTAATAAAGTAGTAGTAGCCTTTGTACAGTACATCACTTTGTGAAACAGCATTATGTTTTTTTTGATTAGGTTAAGTGTGTGTTAGCTGACAACACCTTACGGTTTGTTTATTTTTAGCTTACTTGAGTCATTCGATTAATCCAGGCGGTTTCGTAATTTTGCTTTCTCTTCAAATCTCCTCCCATCACATTCTGAAATAGTAGCAATTCAATTGCAATGTGGACATTCAATCCACTGTTTGTCAGTTTTGTGATAAATGAGGGGAAACTTGAGTTGACTCACCTAGTATTAAAGCTATCGGGCGTTATATGCTGTGTGGCTTTCTCTGTCCAAGCACAAGGCCCCACTTTGAGCTAACCCACTTCATGTGTGGGATGGGAATGCTGACTCCATGGCTCAGCACAACCATCTTCCAGCTTGTTCCCACCCAGACAATCATACAGTGCTGTTCTCGCTCTCTTTTTGTCCCCACATGACAGCTCTGTGGTTGAGACTGCAACCGCTGTCTTCCCCTGTGAATCCAGTCTCCAGCAGAATGAGACAAGAACGGCGTTATTGAGACGCCAGTCCGCAGGGTGTCCGCCTTCTATAAAACTCGGCACCCAAAGGCAACTGGGGTAGCAGAGGCTTCCCATTAGCAGGAGTGTCAGGTGAACGATGGGACACGCAGCGTTTTGAACAAAAGCTGTATCGAAACAAATCCAAACTACGTGAGACATAATAACGGCCGCTGAAGACTCAGGAGTATCACAGCTCTCACTTCATCTTGAACTCCATCATGCTAATTCTTGCTAGCGCTGACCTCTAAGAAATGGTGAGTGGTTTTACTTGTTCCTCCTGCTCCACAATGTTTGATTTCTTTGTTCGACTTGAACACAAACCCAAAGCTTTTGGTTAGACAGTGAAGCAGAACCCAACTACTGTGGTATTTTGTTTTCTGAAAATCAGTTTTTGTATTCATTCGGTGGCTTTAACCAGAGGTATTCTATTTTACCACAGCTTATATAAGGAAGACTCAACTTTCTTTCTTTTTTTTTAATAAAGTGAAATGGTAAGTTTTGTGGATCAGAAGAAGGGAAATAAGAGAAAAGAGGGTCTTACTTAGCTTTGTTATTGAATTCACATAGACTCAATAACAAGTCTATGTGCATTTAGCAAAGTAAGCGGTCTTACTCCCGCTTACTTTGATTCCTCCGGTGAAGTTTTTGACCGGGCCAATCAGGGAAGAGAAGGAGACATTGTTAACCATGACGTTGATTCTCTGAGCTGTTTTTGAATTGTAGTTTTCCTACAGTTTTAGCAATGGCAGCAGAGGAACTAAACAAAGCTGTTTAGTCCATATTGGTCATGCTTCAAAATTGTGACCTTCCTAAAGTATTTTTTTGTTTTCAAAGGTGATTTTCGGGAAAAAAAACCAAAAAAAAAACCCCACAACTTATTTCTTATTAAAAAAATAGACAAAAATCATTCCCTGTGACCTATGTCATTATTTTAGGAAGGTGACAAAATATTGAATTAACATTAACAGCCGTTGGTTCGGCACTTGTCTCTTTGCAGTGCAGGATGCTTGTTTACATTGCAGTCAATATCCCATAAGCTTCATGGCATTAAAACCATACATTGAGTAAAATTTAAAACCTCAACAAAGACCACACCATCGCTTCTCAATAGCCGAGCGTCCAGACCCTCTGGACGAAGCGAAGCGTTGACCAGAGGGTCTGGTTTTTACCAGGGTAGGTCTTAACTAAACATGTTTGGACTGTTTCTTCCTGGTATTTGTGGATTTTTTAGTAGATCGTAACTTCTAATAATTTGTTAAAAATCTGCCTGTTCAATGTCTTCAAACATCTAAGAAGAGATGAAGAATAAAGTAATGAAGAATCCACTGATATGTTGTATTGGCATAATTTTGCTACAAATAGTTAAATAATGCATCTTTTCGCCAGAGAACCCTGTAGTTCTACAAAGTAACAAAAGTTATTTGAAACATCAATGCTGCACTATCAGTAGAGCTGAGAGTTTTATTGTGATATTTTGTGGTGCTGTTGTGATAATGATAATAATTATGACTTTCAAAGACCCATCTACTTCTTCTTTATTTATAGAACCTCACTGCACACAGCGCCTGCATTTAATTACCGTAATTTCCAGACTAGAGTGCACCTGATTATAAGCCGCACCCAGCACTTTTTTAAAAGGGAAAACACCTTTGTACATACATAAGCCGCACCGGTCTATAAGCCGCATGTGCCTACATACAGACGGTACAGAGGAAAAGTTTTTAAAGTTTTAATA